>JBBJLS010071791.1:0-10842 GCA_037577275.1 Bryconaethiops microstoma
CACACACACACACACACACACACACACACACACACACACACACACACACACACACACACACACACACACACCATGAGTAATCTACTAAGTGGTTTGGCATGGACAGCCATGTTTTCCTCAGGAAAGGTGGGGTGGGTGCTCCTTATGGTGAATGAATGTAAACTGAATTAATTTTCTGCTATAACCCCCTTTTTCTATCTGAGCTGCTGCTGCCCTCCACCAGATGCCATCTGACCGGACACTGGGCTTGTTCTGTAAGCTCAGACGGTTAAATCTCAGAGGAATGCTCGAATCCGCCCTGAATTGTTGGACCTCCTCCAGCATTTGTATTTATGAGATGTTAAACTGAGCCCCTCTGCTTCTGGACTGTAATGAGGTTTAAAGGCCGTGTCGCTGAGTTTGAACAAATGAAAAATTCTCAATAAAGCAGGCATGTGCTCACGCCCTTCATGCTGTTTATTATTCCATAAAGAGGAATGTGAAAGATTAATGACCTCTAATGTTTCTGAGGTTTGTTTTCTTACATTCTGCTGCAAAGCCAAGCACAGGCACCGCATGAAGCCAGCAGAGCGCTGAGCCTCTCTCACCTCGGGGAACTTGAGGATCTTAAAAACTTTGATTTAAAAGCAAAGGCTGGAATGAGAACTGAAGATCATGGACTGACATGCATTACATCTGTAACAGACCTCATCAGCTCGCCCCACACACACACGTACACACACACACACACACACACACACACACACACACACACACACACATACACATACACACCATCCATTTGCAGCTCTCCTGTACTGTAATTACAGCATTCCATGTCAAAAGTATTAGCTATTTGTACTGTGCTATTTGTGCTTGGGTTTTATAGAATGAGATGCTCGGTGCAGAGATCGGATTAGACTGCAGGAAATGCGTGTGCCTGCGTGACGTCAGTCGGATTTCAGGGTGGAGGCGGCAGAAAGGGCTGCTATTAACCTGCTCATCACTCATGAAATTCCAGAGCTGAAAAATCAGCTTTACAATTTTTGACACTGTATGTGGATCTGTGAAACTAATAAGCTTATACTCCACCTATTCATTGATAAAAGTGCAAAAAATAGCCTTCGGGATGGCTGCTACTACTGTCATTTTTTTATAGATAACAGTGACATACAGGGTCAGAAACCACATAAGAAGCAAACCTGTCTGATCAATCACATTGGAAGTAGGTGCACTATTTACCACACTGAATTGGGTAAAATTGAGTGCTATTAAACTTTTCACAGATCTATGACTCGACCAACCTGTTCCTTGTTTCATGTTGTTGCCTCACACTTGCACCCTTCCCTGCCACACTTCACATTGCCTTTCGTTACTCTCAGTCAGACTCTACAGCTCCAGCTGTGTGTAGAGTGTCAGGCTGACACAGAGGCAAAGACGGACTTGCTGGTCTGTGTTAAAACATGCTCTGCTTGTACCGATGTGGACCTGGAGGCCAGCTAGAGTTCACTGCAATCTGCCTCCATTCACAGCCCTCTGTACTCACTTCTCTTTATCTTTCATGAGTCACAGCAGTGAGGGCTTCTCCAACACAGAGATCCGGCTACAGAAAGAGTAAACAAAATCATAATAATACAGGCTGTCTTTCAAATATGCTTTATATTTGATGGGATTTCATTAACCTTATTGACCAGCACAGCACAGATTTGTTTGCATATACAGCATGTCCCACATGACCCCTCACAAGTGTTTTTGATCTGACATTGACCACAGGTTTTTGTGAAACATTCTATTGCCTGACCAAATGGTTCAGGCCATATTCCAACAGTAATAGTGTTTTTCAGGATTTGCAGGAAGAGTACACCATGATGTTACTCAGGAAATCTGATAATCCTCCTGTGTCGCTGAGCTGAAACACCTTCATGGCCGTTCTTCACGCCTTTTTTTTTTTGCTCTCCTTGATGTGGCGCTTGTTTACTGATTGCATCACTTCAGTGGAGGGTGCTTGCTCGGAGAGGACTGTGTGTTTTTTTTGCATCTGTATGGCAGCGCTAATAAATTCAGATTCAAGTGCTTTGTTTTCCCCTTTGATGTAGTTTCTTCACGCAAAAGCACATTTTCGCTGGGTGATTTTAGCGGGTTTGGAAAGCTGCGGGCCCAGGTCAACTTCTGGGGTGTAAAGTAAAAAAAAAAGATGCTTTTATTAGCCATTGATGAACTCTCTCAGGAATAGTACCAGTTTTGTCTCACTGTTGTTTTGAGATCTCGCGCGTTGAGTCACATCCACCGCTGCACCCTGACTTATTTGTGGCTTTTCCCACCCAGAGCCGTCAGGTTCTAAGGGGCTTGATGGATGAATGTCTCTCTCTCTCTCTTTCTCTCTCTCTCTCTCTCCCCACCCAGTCCTGTTTGACAACTAATAGCTACATGTCTCAACAAATATCTAACAATTCTCATTCAGTAAAACTAGGACAAGGATTAGGCTGTTAACACGTAGAGGTTGGAGTTATTGTCAGATATAACAGAGGCATGCTGTTGAGAAATTCTTTCAAAAGTGCAGATTCTACTTTCATGTTCGTGTTTGTGACCAGAGGCAGTATGATTTAATTTTTTAGAAGCTATTATTGTGTGTGCAGCTTTGTCTGGCAGTAGCTAAAGTAACATTATATGATGTTTTTACTCTTACAGAAAGGACAGAATGTGAATTAAATCTAAATTGAAATCATTTACTTTACTATATAATCATTTACTTGTAGCTACATTGTATAACCGTAACGAAACAACAGTTCCCATAGAGCTTTGAAGGTTTAAAGAGGAGGTGTCAGTTTACAGTTTCAGCCACTTCTTGAATGGATTAAATGGATGGATTGAGAATCGGATTCGTTCACAAACAAAATGGGTTAATCCGGATGTCGGAAACCAAGACAAAGTGTCCGGTTTAGCACAAAAAAAGGCCCACGGCTCCACGGTTTTGCTCGCTGTGTGAATGCAATCAGCTCTCTCACCCATGTAAGAGGGCGAGGCGCACAGACAGCGGCAGTTCAGCACGTCTGAACTTGTCCCTTCAGCCTCATTTAGCCATTGAGAGTGCGCCCTCCTCCCAGTCTATTTATAGAGAGGCCAGGACCTGAGTGATTTTAGGAGGGGGAAGAGTAATGGCTCTCCTTCTCCACTTCAGGGACAGAAGCTGATTGTGTGAAAGTCTGGCCTGCTGTTTACTGACTGCAGTCTAACAACCATCTAACAATCAGGCGCTCCTGCAGAAACCCACAGACCGCTACCAATTAAACTTTTCCCTTTATGGGATCTCTTCAAGTGTGTGATGATTTGGGCAAGCAGTTTGTGTAAAGCTAACTGATAAGGTATCAACATAATAACCTTCCATTGCTTGTTTTATTACAGACCCCAATGCAAACCTGAATAAATGTCCTTTAGGCACCAAACGTATCTTGCTTGACTGACTACATCGGGGATATGGGAAGAAAACTGTATAAATAAAACTTGTCACGAAAGCTGTCACACCCAGGCAGTGAGTGTTTGGGAGTGTATACCTGTTGCTAATCATAAATCTAAACCACAGACCAAATCTGTCCGTGTGACTGTTATATCTTTTAGTGGGTTCGTATCTGTGGTTTAGGTTTTTGTGTGTACTTTAGTCCCTCCACTGCACAAAAGCACCCAGCTCTACAACCTCTAATTGGGATATAAAGCAGGTGTGATATGAGGGGTTTTTTTTGGATAAAACATGACGAGATACTTGGTATATGGCCCTGGGAAAAGAAAGGCCACAGAAATAGTAAGGATGTGTTTGTGAGGTGTTAGGGCTTAAGCGATGATATTATCTGATAAAGCAGCTGCTCGGCTGCTTGTAGAGTGAGTCAGGGCTGGCAACCCAATAACCTCGTCATCTTCTTTATGCATGTGCACAGACACGCACTCACAGGCCCATTTAAGTCCCCAGTAGCAGCGTCGACCGTGAAGCAAACTTAGCCTCAGGCAGGCTGTGTGTGTGTGTATGTGTGTGTGTGTGTGTGTGTGTTTGTGTGTGTGTGTGTGTGGTGTAGAGTACAGCAGCTCTACTAGAGTTAAAAGCAGAATTTTAACTCTGACGAACTCTTGTTCCTGCGCGTGATTCTGTGTGTGAATTTGAACATTGTTAAGTTGGTGTAATGTGGAGACCTGGTTGCTGGTAGAAGCAACACCCCACCTGTACAACTTAAGACACAGTGTACACAGCTGTACTAGAAAAGAACATGTGGTAGTAAACATGGGCAAGCACACGCTCAGACACTTCCAGAAGTGACTCACATGGTGATGAAACCGTATTACAATCTCTAGGAGAGGCAGGAAACCCATTGGCCTGTGGCGCACATGAAATCACGTCAAGAACACAAAATCACGTCGGTCAACACTCACATTTACACCTCTTACAGTTACCTGTGTGTCTAGAATGGCCACCAGAGTGAGGAAATACAGAAAAATGACAATTAAGTGACAGTCTCAGTACTGTGTGAAAATATTTCGCAATTCAAAGTATGAATTCAACAATACACATCATAATGAGTCCAAAAATGCCTACTTTTAAACATAGGCAAGTAAATAAAAGTTTAAAAAAAAAATAAAAAAATCAAGTTTTCTTTGTTTGGTGACATGTGATGCAGTAGTGTGTGGTGCAGTGACTAATGGGCGTTACTAGTCCTCACATAAAGACGAATGATCATAGTTATTTCACACTGATATTAAGTGAATGTTTTCTGGAACAGGATTGATTAGAAAGAGACAAAGAGAAAAATCACTTGGTATTTGAGGTGTAAGGTGTAAAAACTTTAAAAGTGGGTTTTTACCCACTTTAAACGTCACGTTAAGTAATACTTCAGTATTAAGAGCAAACCTTAACCACGAACAGTAGTTATCTAAATCCGTTTTGAATTGTTACATTTTAAAGATGGTTATGCGTCTGCAGCGAGGAATCTTGCTCTTCTGCCGCATGCACAAGGCCGAAACTGTAATACAGGACTGTGATACAGGGGACATAAAAGTATGAATTTGAAAATAAATTTGTATATGTATTGTTGTGTTTAGCTAATTTTGTGGTGCTACATTTCTAAATGGGGTGTGTGTCATGACGTAACCTCTTCCTTTCTCGGGAGCCTGAGCGGGCCACAGCAGATGTAATTCTGCCTGTACAGCTTTGAGCGGGGGCTGAAAGCTAATTCTTGTGGGATAAATAAGCAGTATTTCCCCTCCCATTGAGTAAAGGGCCAAAAGGAGTTTATAGAAAAGTCAGAGAACTGTGCGGAACTGTTCTTCATTTGCTGGTGTGGTGCTGCCAGTTGTTATGAAGCCGTCTCAAGAGTTGCTCGTTCTGAAACGTTTTCCAAATCTTGTATCATATAATGTTGTTGTAAAGACCAGGGTGTGCCTGAAGTCTACCGGCATCAATGGCTGAGCCCATCGCACATAGTGGTCGGGTTGGGAGGAACCGCTGGTCAAGTCAAGTCAAGTACATCATCAATGTTTACATGAAAAACCAAAACATGCCCTTCTGACCAAAAACAACTGGAAACAATGCAGTCTCATATTTGTGGTCAAAACATTTCTGCTGAGTGGGTCCCGTTAGTGATAAGTAGCTTATCTCTTACAAACGGTGATGTATATAAAACGCACAGTTACAGAACATACCCAGACCACACACTGTCCAGTAGAGTGGTGAGGGATTTGAGGAGGTACTTGGAGGTTAGATGAGCTGCTCATCAGGGCTTCTGAGTTTTTATTTGCCATTTTGAGAAGCTTCTCTCTGTTATTTATCAGAATGTCAGATTTGAATCCACTGAGTTTCACCACAAAGTTTGTTTACAATTAAATCATCTGTAGATCCATTAAAATAAAGTTGATTAGTGAATAAAGTCGTTCCTCGCCACATCCTGGTCAAGACTAAACCATTAAGCCACCTGAAGCTGTGTGTAACATTGGCTGTATCATGTTTAAGGGCTGTCTTTAAGCTAAAAATAATCCTTTTAAATCACTCTAACACATTTTGTGGCCTATTGCTTTTAGAAAATGGTGACCAAATACAATATGCTCAAATACACCAAGCTTCACTAAATAATTTATTGGTATTATTTAAAATCTCAATAAACCATGAGGCAAGCAATGCCATATGTTAGCAGCAATAGTTTTGGCTGATATCACAGTAAAAGATTCGTTTTTGAACAGCACAGAGTTTTTTTTAATAACAAACATTTAAACATTTCAATTTTATAATGACTAGTATTATAATGTGGAAATCGGAATGCATCAGTCACTGTGGACGGGACCAGCCCACATTTTAGATGCATATGAAACTGCAAACATGACCTCTACAAAGAACGCACTTTCTGCTAAACAGTTAAAGACACCATATGGGAATAAACGACACAGCAAAGATGCTGTTTAATACACGACAAAATGGCCTGAAAACAGGCAATAAACATCCCCCAAACAGTACTTAAAGCTATTATTGTACATTGTCTCACCACTACTGCCCTTTACAGTGCTAAAATAAATTACAGTGCTATTAAGACTGAACATGAACTTTAGAAAATTACCACCATTTTGCTGCATGAGTGTAAAGGCGTAATTTAGACTGTGTTTTGTCACGACACATTATATGATGTCTAGTTGGCTCCTTACCCTAAATGTATAAGACAGGTTTGGTATCTGCATAACGGCTCCACTCCCACTCCCCAGTCTGTACAATTTATGTGGAATTTAACTGCCGACAAACAGCCTGTTTTGAATCTACTGTCTTTGTGATGTCACAAACACCTAATCACATAGGTCTGCCTATTTATCCTACAGCTGTTTAGCCTCACTCACTCCTGCTGAAGGTACGAGGTGTGTTTCAGCCCGGGCTGCTTTTTGAGCGAGGCAAAATATAGGACAGCCAATCACAGCAGACTTCATTTACATATATCAGTCCATAAGGAGCAGCAACACAAGCATCCTGTGAAATAAAGAGATGGGTAACAAGAGGTTGGAAAATTGCCATTCAAAAATGAAATACAACTGGTTTGGCACAAAAAACACACACAAAAAAACACAAACACCATCAACACATAAACCTCATAAATGGTCCCCAGTGGAATACATAAAATACAGTGCAAATGTGGGACGGTGATTACTATCACGGATGGCATTGCACAACTGCAGAATTGTTCATGCGGTTTCTGCTGGTGCTAAGCTTGCAGTGGATTGTGTCTGTCTGTTCAAATGTATATACAGAGGGTGTGTGTGTGTGTGTGTGTGTGTGTGTGTGTGTTCGAGTAAGTGTCTGACATTGTTACTCAAGTGAAACTCCCTTAGTGTAGTCACTTTTTGAAACACTGAAGGTGAGGCTGGTGTTGCTCAAGCTATTCATTATGTTCTCCTCACACCTGGAGCATAAAGTGTGTGAACTCTAAGCCTTGTGGGATCTGCACTGACCCATAATGCTCCCTCCCCTTCCCTGTGTGTTTATTCTGAGTGTGTGCATGTGTGTGTGAGTGTTTGTATGTGTGTGTGTGTGTGTGTGTGTGTGTGTGTGTGTGTTTATTGTCCTTCACAGAGAAAAATAAAACGATCCTGACACTGTAAAATTACAAAAATGACCTTTTCTTAAAACTGAAAGGGAAAAACTTTTTGATTACTGTTTTTACAGTGTGGAATGGGTTTAGGTTAGAATAGAAAATCGCAGTCTTATATAAAAGTTTGCAATCCCTGGTCAAATGTCCTGTTTTACTAATTTTGTATGTGAAAGTGAAAACAATTCCTCTGTAGAGAACACACTTACTTTTTTCCAAGGTGTTAAATTCAGTAAATAAACAGTAATTGTGTATTAAATGTGCGGAAGCATTTTTGTATGTAACAAATGTGAACCTATTTTCACTTCATTTCCATCAACCATAAATCATTTCATGAGCAGCAGCCAAACTGGGGACACATTATTATTACAAGTACTTACATAAGCGGAGCATTTCATTTCATTTGAAATGCATCAAAGCGTTTCATTCCAGTGCATTAAAGCATTCAAGCGTCTCATTTTAGCGCATTATAGATAATTTCACGATTTTCCATGATATATGTAAAGGTGAATGAACTCTACATGTATAAGAAATATTAATGCTGTACAAATACCATAACTGTACAGAAGAGAACAAACCATCCTTTATTTCTAATGTAAAAAAAAAACAAAAACATTTTTGTGTAAGTAATTCTGTTCAGTAATTTTCGGGCATTTTAAAGTGTTCAAAGCAAAAGTAGTAAAGTAAAAGTGTAACAAAGGAAATATAAGATGTGAAAGAGAAGACTTACACACACTGAACTTTCTGACACTGTACAAAAAACGTTTGTGTTTGAGCATATGAGCAAGTGTGTGGTCAGCACATGTGTATGTATTTTAATATGTGTGTTTGGAATGGCCAGTGTGTTTGAGTGTGTGTGTGTGTGTGTGTGTGTGTGTGTGTGTGTGTGTGTGTGTGTGTGTGTCACCGGGTATGAGTAACTGGAAAAACTCAGAGGTTACACTCAGTCTGGTTTCCTCTCCCTGCATTCTTTCCCTCTTTTCTCTCATTCACTGGCTTTCACACGTGAGCAGAGATGAAAGGGCCGGTTCATTTGACCTCCTGGCGATGGACGCCCAGCAGGACCGGGTCACACCTTCACCCAGGCTGAGAATGGGCCCAAAGGACTGAACAGGACACCGTTGTGTGTTCGGCTTCAGGAAGCTGTTCTGCTGTTAGCACACCTCCCCCCCAACACACACAAACACACACCTTTCAATCTGTTTATTCTCAAATGCCTCGGGGGAGACGAGCACTGCGTCAGTGCGGCTGATAGCAGCAATATCCTCCCAGGAGAGCCAGCGCGCATGAGAAAAAGATAACACGCTTTTCAAATTGTTGTTTTTTTCCCCAAAATGGCAAAAAGGGTTTAATTTATGAGCACTGAACTGATATGGTTTACAGTCTGCAGAGTCTTTCATGGCACCGCACTGCATCATTTCAACCAACAGCTACGTGGTCATACATTTATTCTCTATAAAGCGTAGCTAAAAGCTCAAAATTAAACGTGCACAGTTTTACCTTCATTTTGAACATAAGTCATTCAGCCAAGATATATTTGGTGCGTGAAGCTTGCTTCTCTAGCTTTGCACTTAAGCTACAAAGGAGTGGAAGTGTATGCCCATTAGAATTTAACAAGCTGCATTCTTAAAACTTCACTTATTTACCTAAAACTGTGTCAAGTTGTTAGGTCATCTCAAATAGAACTTGCTTATGCAGTTTCTGATACTATGTAACACTCTGTTCTCTATGAACATGGACAAAACTCTATAACAGTAGCAGCATTTGAAACATGATTGTAGTCCGTCATGTTATCAGTCTTCACAAATAATACTGTCATGCAGCATTAAAAAACCATAAGCAAGTCTATCATAGATTACTTAACAATTCAGCACAGTTTGAGGTGAGTGCGTAATTATTTAGGCATGCGGTTTGCACTCTGCTGACTGATGGCATATGAGCTTCCACTGATTTATAGCTGTATTAGCCTGGAGTACAAAACTAAAGAAACAGCCTTTAGACACCAAACATCTCAGACACACGTGTGGTCCAGTGTATGAGAAAATGGGAATTTTAGCCAAACCCTTCCTTCAAAAACCCAATATCCTACATTTTTCTTGCATTCATTTTTTTTTTCCAACTGAGGTCCCCTTCTTGACCATTTTCCAACTTTTCCTTGTCCTTTAAAATAAAGAATTAACCAGGACAGAATCAAACAGACGTTTTTGTAGCTGTGTCTTTAAGACTGGTTTATGTAAATTAGCTCTGCTCTGATTGGCTGCCCTGTTTAGGCTAAAACACTTTTTGTACCTTTATCATGGACGGGTAAGACTGAACTTCAGTACACTGAAAGACCAGCCATATGTAAATGTGTTGGTTTGTGTGAAATCACCACATGTTCAAAACAAGTTTCTATATGTGGATTGTGTGGACTGGGGGTGTCACATTAAACTCTCCACCATAAAGGAGAAAAATCTGTTTTTCTATGATAAGTGCTTTTAAACAGCAGCTATTGCATTATTTATTTGGTCACGTGAGGTTATTTATTAGGGGAAAACGGCACTGTTTGTGATATCTCTTGGCCTATTAGTGACCAGCCTATGTTCTGGGGAGAGGCGATGTTTATAGTTTGATCCAGTGCCAGTCCCCCCTACCCAGGTCCGAACGTCAGCCATGTGTGAGAGATGTGTTATAACTGGGCTGTACTTACACTGTGCCTGCCCGCATGCTCTCTGCGCGTGATGACCAAGACATGCGATGGCCTGACTAACCAGAATCACCGCCTCCTCACACTCACTTTCAGTCGTGCAGATTTTTTTTTTACTGTTTATGAAAGAAGGCAGCAGCCTACACTGCTCCGAAGAGTCATGCCTGCATTTAAATGGCTCGTGAAACACACAAGCTGCTCCGAACGTGCTTAAGGTGAAGTAAACATAATTAAAAGCAAATTACATAACATATAATAACACCGTAATTATCTCTATAAATGACATTTTCTGAATGAAAACATGCATATAACATCTACCCTAACAAACAATCCCAAAATTAAACCATCAGAGAGGAGTCCTTTGGAGCAATAGAGGACCCACTTTTTGCAAGACAGCCTTGCAAAGGGGTGCAAGCTCGAGTATGAAAAAAGTATTTTAAAATGTAAAAAGCTTTAATAGTATACTTATTTCTGACAAGAAGTGTATGTCCAACACACACACATAAATATGTACATATATATACGTGTGTGTGTGTGTGTGTGTGTGTGTGTGTGTGTGTATATATATATATATAT
>JBBJLS010071792.1:0-10841 GCA_037577275.1 Bryconaethiops microstoma
CACACACACACACACACACACACACACACACACACACACACACACACACACACACACACACACACACAGAGCATGGTATAGCATGTGAGAGGTGTTACACTATTAAAATGTGTTATTTGCCTCATGTCATCATGCAGCCTGGTGGAATGGTGGAACCAAGATTCAATAGGTTTATTGTTTGTCACATACACAGTTATACACGTACAATACAGCGCAAAAGTCTCAAACCCCCCTCAACAGGAGCCCTACATGATCATGAGCTGGTGAGGGTCAAGAGTGTATGTATGTAATAATCGTACAATTATATATCTCATTACCTCTTATTCTCCCTCTGTTTACTCAGAAACTTTGTTTTTTAACAGACTGTGAGGACAGGGATGGTCACTATGGGGACAGTGATGGTCACCATGTAGACGGCAATGGTCTCTATGAAGACTGCGGTGATGTTCACGATGTGGACAGTGATTGTCACTATGTGGATGATGATGTCACAATGGGGACAGTGGTGGTGGTCACTAAGTGGATGTTGAGGGGGCTGCTTGTCTCTGGGGAGGGGATACTCAAACCGAGAGCTCAGAGAGTCAGAGATTAGTGTTTGGGAAGTCCTGAGGAGGATTAGGGAACATTGAAATCCTGAAGGTGTTTAATAAAATAGTAATAATGAGATAAAGCTTCACTCTGACAGACTAGGCGGATCCTGATATCTGAATTAGAATGAAAGGCTATAGTTAGAGCTTCTACAGCAGCATACAGAGCTGTGGAGGTTTATTAAAACACAGCAGACCTGGAGCTGCCTGTGATGGTCAAAACAACAGGAACGTTAGTGCAGATTCTCAAAAAGCTCTGCCGCATCAGCGGAAATTCTTTCTTCCACACAGCGAGCCCACAAACAACCGCAATGACTAACAACTAAGTGTCAGCTTAAAAATCATACAGAGAGACTGGAAAGGTCCCTTAAATCAAACCTACTGTGGGAAAATACATTTCCATGACAACCCTCCTCACTGCTTCCCAAACTTCAGACCTCATTAAAGATCATTAAAGGTCAGTAAAGTTCAGTAAAGATCATTAAAGGTCATTGAAGATCATTAAAGATCATTAAATATTATTACATATCAGCAAGTATCAGTGAAGACCATCAAAGATCAGTAAAGATCAATAAAACTTTGTGATGATCAGTAATGACCAGTGAAGGTCATTAAAGCTCAGTGAAGATCAGTGAAGACCGATAAAGATCAATGAAGACCAATAAAGATTAATGAAGACCAATAAATCAGTGAAAAACAGTGATGATCAGTGAAGACCAGCGAGTCTGAGAGATGCTGGTCTGATGTGGTTTGTCTTTGACTGCGATGCTGTTTCAGAATGACTCATGTTCACCTCAACATCTACCAGAGCCTCCAGAATAAGCCTAAAATCATATACACACACTTCAACCACTTGTGATTAACCACTTTAATCACAAAAATGCTAATCACACCAGGCCAAACAGACCAACAAAGCAAACATCAACTCACACACAGCAAACAGATCAACTCACACACCAGTCAGTTCACTACATAACACACTTATGCAGTGGCTTCTAAATAATTCATAATGGATACTGAATAATTCATAGTGAAAACTGAATATTCATAGTAGAAACGGAATAATTCCCAGTGGATACTGAAGAATTCATAATGGATACTGAATCATTCATAGTGGATACTGAATTCATAGTCAATACGAAATGATTAATAGCGGATACAGAATAATTAATAGCGAATACTGAATAATTCATAGTGAATACTGAATAATTCATAGTGAATACTGAATAATTCATAGTAGATACTAAATAATTTATAGTGGATACTGAATATTCATAGTAGATACATTGAAATTAGATACATAGTAAATTCATTGTGGATACTGAGCCAGTATTAAGAGTTGTGTGTTGTCGTACTAAATTGGCAAATCGGTTCAGCAGAGATTTCGAGAGGTTTCAGGCGGCTGATGTAAACACACAGAGCTGACAGACTGTGCAACCCTCACCCGCACTATTTTTGTGGAAGGAAGGAACACCCCACGTATGCACACACACACACGTACACAAACAGTTGTGAGCAGTGCAGGCCGCTGATTGGGTAACAGTGACGTCACTTGGTGAATCAGCTGATAATTAGTGCATTTGCTGAATCTGCCTAAGTAAATCTGCTAATTGTGTTTGTGTGTTGGACCATCAAACTTCCACAATTACTTTATTTACGCAGGGGGTCTCACATCCTCACTAACAGACATGCCTTTCAGAAATCTGGATCCAGTGTAACCACGAAAACAAGTGTAGTGTAACCATGGAAATATGTGCAGCGTAACCACGGAAATGAGTGCAGTGTAACCACGAGTATGAGCGCAGAGTATCCATGGAAACGAGTGTAGCATAACCATGGAAATGTGTGCAGCGTAACCATGGGTATGAGTGTAGCATAACCATTAAAATGTGTAGTGTAACCATGGGAGTGAGTATCCACAATGTATTGTTCAGTGTCCAGTATGAATGATTCAGCGTCTTATGTACTTGTGGCTGTTGGATGAGATCGATGGACAGAAGCTCAGACACTCAGAGCATATGGAGTGAAACTGACGGACATGGCAACCCAGAGCTTGCTGTGCTAAAAACAACCAAAACAACCCAACATACAGGCGGCAGGACACACACGGACCACACGGTGCTGCAGAGGCATGTGTATCTTTTACTCCACCCTGCACAGCCGGACTGTGGACACAGGGGTCAGTCCGAACACGGAGAGGTCACTGACCCCCAGAAGAGGAGACGAAAAACAAAAATACTCCAAAGTCCAGCATAAAGTCGGATATACTCCCCTTCGAAGGGATTCCATTTACACTCCACTCTTCACACACTCCTGTTTTTCTGTCTTTCATTTTAGGGGTGGAGTTTAAACACAACTTCACCTCCAGCATCCTGAAGAGCAGCTTCTGTTCACTGTAAAGAGCACAAATCATTCATCATCAACGCATTTACCCATGGGCATCTGCTCCACTAATCCCCTCAGAAACAACAACAATAACAGCTCCTCCTCACTGCCCGCAGGACTCTCAATAAAGTCAGAGCTGGGGCTCCAGTTCTGAACTCAGGAGAAAAACAACAGAGTGGGGGGGGCTGCATTGGAGAAGGAGGAGAAGAAGAAGAGAAGGGGATAAGAAGAAGAAGAAGAGAAGGAGGACAAGAAGAAGAGGGATAAGAAGAAGAGGAGGAGGATAAAAAGAAGAAGAATAAATACAAGAAGAGGATAAGAAGAAGTATAAATAGAAGAGTGGTAATACGATGAGGAGGACAAGAAGAAGGAGAAAGATAAGGGGAGAAGGAGAAGAAGAGAACGACAATACGAAGAGTGGTAAGAAGAAGAGAAAGAGAAGAAGTAGCAGAAGAAGAAGAAAAAGGAGGGGAAGAAGACGAGAAAAATGAGAAGGTCCGCCTTTACCCTTTACCTGTTTTAATAGGAGAAGTCTGGCCAGTAAATCCAAGATCATGAGGAGCCGAAAGTGACTTTAAAAAGTTTTTCCCGAGATCCCCGTTTTCTTCTTCTTTTCTACAATCCTTCTGCTTCTTTTCCTCTATCCCCCCAGTAAGAGCATGTCCTTCTGACCATCCGATGAAGTCCTCCAGACCTCCTTCTCCTCTCCGCTCCTTTCTGCTCTCCACTCTCAGAGCTCCGTTAATCCACTACTGTCACTAATCCGGCCGTACTGCGCATGCGCATATACACAGCGTCAGCGCTGTGACGTCACGGGGATCCTTCTTGTTGGTTTGTTTTGCGTTTAAACATGCTAAAACAAGTTTTAAAAATCACTTTTATAACATTTATATATTAAAATAACAATACGTGTACATGTAATGCACTTATTGTTAATAACGTATTGTTAATACTCTGAATTTCCATTCGTTTTCATCTTTTGTGAAAATATTTGAACTCAGTGCTTCATTAATGATTTAGAAAAAGAACATCGACGTCATCATAACTCATTCGCTTTTTCGATTACTGAAAAACAAACAAACAGCTATTTTAAAATACATTTTTACTGATTTATTAGTAAATATAAATCATACAGAGCAGCCGGTCAGGTATTCATCACAACAAAAAAAGGTGTATTAAATTGAGTCTAAAATACGTGTGTTTTTAATTTTTTGTAATGTAAATGATTTTTGCATATTTGTTTATTACGCACTTATATATTCTTATTATACTAAAATGGTACAAATAGAATCAATTCAGTTCACTGAAAGGCGAACCCAAGTCACCTCCTCCTCACGCAGTGCAGGTAAAATACACCTGCATTTAATCACGAACGGCCAATCAAAATTCAGCCAAAACGCGCTGCGTCACACCAACATTATTTGGACGCTGGTGAAATTTTGTCCATTAAATTTACCATTAAACCTGAGCTTTCTCTAAAATATGAATATCTGAAACTTGTTTAAATTATTCCGTATCCACTATAAATGATTCAGCATCTAATACGAAACATTCAGTATCCACTGTGAATTATTAAGTGTCTACTATGAGTTATTCAATATTCACTATGAATTATTCAGCATTTAGTATGAATTCTCCAATATCCAGTGTGAATTACCCGGCAGTGAGTTTAAGATGTAGTTTGTGTATGAAGGTACTGTTCATTTCCCAGTAAAGAAAGAAAATCAACATTTGTTTTACAGTTGCATAACACTCGAGAATTACCCCAGCCAGAAACGCACACACACACAAATGTAAACTACAAAGTGCAGTCGTGTATCAGTGATAAGCTGAATGGTGTGTAGAGATACGAGGCAGGTGGACCAGCTGAAGGCGATGTATATACAGTAATGTGCAGAAGTATTGAACCCCCCTACAAGACCACGTGCAAAGTATGTGATTGACAGCGGCTTCAGCATAAATGATCCCAAACACACTGGTATTACAGTCAAAACACCTCGAAAGAAAAAACAGGATGGAACACTATCAGTCATGGATTGGCCTCTCCAAAGTCCAGATCTCAACACTGCTGAAAAGGGTCAACGCTCGATATCTGCAGTCCAAAATGCCTAAACGCCGATGTTGTAAATTCACTGACGATTTACAAAAAATATACATGCTGTGGTTGACACATTTGTATAACCCCCCCTCCCGCCTCGCTCACGTATCTCTTGGATCCACTAGCGTAAGTGGAAGTGAATAGGCGTGTAGGATAGTAACTAGTTTATGAGAGATGCCCATGACGTGCCGAATGTTTAGGCAGCTCAAAATCCCGGACAATTCTAAAACCCTGGCTTTCAAAAATGTCCGGGGAAAAGACGACGTGCTCAGGCTCAAATCTGGTCACCCTACTATTGAATCTGGGCCGCGAACAACAAAAGACAGCCGACAGCTAACCAAGAGCTTTGGAACGCCCTTCAAGAAGCCTGGAGAACTATTCCTGAAGACACTTAAAGAAATGATAGGAAAGCTTGTCTGAGAGAGTTGGTCATAACGTTGCTCAGAACAAATATTGACTTTAAAGCTGCATAGAATTAAACACACCCTCTTTGTGTTTATACTGTATTTACGTTTATGTTGCATATTAATTTTCGTACAAAATACAAAGAAATTGGTACTTTTGCAGAGTACTGTATATGTGTATTTATGACTTTTTTGACCCTGATGGATTATAAATACACACGTAATAGTGATCAGTGTTCAGAAAAGCACAAAGTTAACTGAACCACGTTTTATTTTAATACACAATATACTGTATGTTGTATAATGGAATAAATCAACAACACACTGAAAACATTATTTTCTTAAAGTGTGGTGCCATAATATGCCAGTGAGGGCTGAAATTGTAAACTTTAATAATTTAAAACATTAATTTAGACATCAATACATTCATCCACCCGTTCATCCAATAGAACACTCTCTGCTGTAACATATCCTGCTCTTCTCTGATTCTGCCACAAGGTGTCTCCACACTCCACACTGCGTGGTTCAGACTGATTCGCCACTTTTTTAACTTAAAACCCCATAACCAGCTGAAACCCGCTTAATATTAATAAGTGTTTTATTTCGGTTTGAGGGCCCAGGACTGCATTTTTCATTCTGAAGGATTTCAATATTTGAATATAGTTGCATATTAACACACCTGTGTTTTAAAAACTGTCCTGCTCACTCTGAGTGCAGCTCACAGCTCAGGAAACAGGAAAACCACACGCAGCAATCAAAACCACACACTGTCTGACTCTACACCTTCAAAAACACACCAACACATACTGAACATTCACCCAACATACACCGAACACACCAACACACACCCGACATACACCACAACAAACTAATCACTAACCTAACTCACCAACATACACCACACACCCAACACACACCAGACATACACTCAGCATACATCAAACACACGTCAAACGCACACCCAAAATACACCCACATATTAAACACTCACCTACACACACATAACGCACACCGGACACACACCAACACTCAAATAACATACACCCAACACACAATTAACACACACCAAAAATCGCCCAACACACTTATAACATACCCAGCACACAGAACAAACGCATAACACACTGACCTCACACCACACACCCAATACACACATAACACTTTGAAAACACCAACAAACACCCACACACAGATAACATACACTCAACACACACCGAACACATACAACACACACCGAACACACCCAAATCACACCCGATACATACAACCCACACACCACACATCCAGCACATATATAACACACACCCAACACACACATAACAGACCCTGATAACATACTGCACACCCAATCCAAACCGAAAACACCTCAAACGCACACCCAACACACAGAACACACACCAATGCACACCACACACTAATACACACACAACACGAACACACACTCAACAAACACCAAAACATACCACACACGAAGACACAGTGAACAAATGTTCACAGTGAACACACACACCAAAAAATACATAAACACACAGCCAACACTGTCTGCCTTTGGATCTTTCACTCTGTCCCCCAAGTGAAGACACACACACACACAGGTCCAGGACCCCTCACACTAGTTTGCAGCTCTTTATTTGTTTTTATTTTAGACAGGTAATTCAATATTTTACAATAAAATAAAATCCACTGAACCTAGGCAGATTATAAATCTTTTGGATTGAATATCATAATACATTTAAAAGTGGAAACCTTAAAAATGTGACATTTCTGATTTCTTTATTAATCTTGCTATAATAATTAAATTATCTAGTCATTTCTGGCTGAACTGTATTTATATCATAATTTGAACAGGAGTGGAGTTTAGAACAAAGAAAGCAATAGTTCAGAAAAAAAATTGGTTTTTGTTTGAACATGTTGCAGTAAATCACTTTAGCGACCTGCAGACTCATTTCCCTACAAAATATAAAGAAATGGGGGGGGTTCAAGACTTTTACACAGTACTGTAATTCCACCTAATTTTCCCACTGATGTGGTCAAGATTCATCAGCTGAGATTCATCTGAACATTGTTTCCTTATCCTTAGCGCTGGAGGCCAAATATCAACAAGGCTACTGTGGCAAATAAGTAAGCTTATACCCCACCATTTAGCCTGGTGCTAACTGCACAGATTTGCCTTTAATGGGCTCTTAATTGAATTGTCCTGTTCCATTTCAAATGGTGCGGCAGTTCCACTGATTTAAGGCCATTTAAGGAACAGATAATTCCAATAATAATCAATTTTTTGAAACATTCTTTGCTGAACTGCCAAGTTAGCGCACATCTCGCTCTACACAGGTTCGGAATATGCTTTGTGGAGCGTCCGGGACTTCTCTCCATTCCTGCCCTCCACTCTCTCTCCGGCGTTCAACTCAGCTCTCTCTCCATCTCCGTTGTGTCTGTGTGTATCTCTGATGCTGCCCCTCATAGCCAGCGGTCCGCCGTCCCCCAGAGATGGAACCTGCATGACAGGAGCGGAGGCCCTCCGATCTAAAACACAGATCATGTTAGAAAATTCCAGAAGAAAACCACTTTACCGTTACCGTTATTAACTCTTCACTGGGGGGAGGTTATCCATTTGCCACATTAAAATTCAATAATTTGATACTTTGTGTTATGAATTGTTCTTGTATTCACTCCGGCTGTGCCACCTGATGGCAGAGCAGCAGTTTCAGACCGAAGGGGATACAGACAGTGACTGCCTCACCTCCCTTTGATGTTGTAAATGTATCTGTTTTATAAAACAAAGATGTTAATTTTCTAAATTTCTCCTCATCAGTGAGATGACATTCACCTCGATGCTGGTGTGACTCATTTGACTTTAATTTGTAATTAGTTCAACAGGATGACCGTTTGTTTTACAGCAGCACAAGCTGCTATGGTTACAGTGCCATAGTAGTGATGAATGAATAAAAGAGAAGATAAATACTCGATGAAGACAGTTTATAAAGGCGTGTTAACAAAACAATAGCTCTGCAGGGTTGTTTGCTGGTGTCGCTTTGATGCATGTTTGGCGGTCCAACAGTTGTGTGAAATGTAAAGGCTTGTGTGTGCTGTGCTCTCGAGTGTCCTGCACGGCACTCCATCCATCAGTTGGTGCGTCAGCTGTTGGGACACAGACCGCATAACGACGATGCCGTATTGACTGTAATCCTGAATCTCCATTAACCCACAGTGTTGATCAGCAGTTAGAGGTTTTAGAATGTTCAGATCACACCAGGTGTGATGCTACACTTTAATGGACAATAGTCAGGCAGGCAACTGTATTACTGTACGCTTTAGTGGATATTAGTCAGGTGGTTCAACCATGTGATGCTACATGCTGAAGGGTTAAAAACACAACAAAAACAAGTGTTAGCCTGTTAGCACAGCCAAAATGAAGTAAACCCCAGACAAACTTTTTGTAAACTAATTAGCAATGAAATTCTTTAAAATAATTCATATTTCAATATAATTCATAATGTTTAATAATAATTCATTCATAATGTAAAAATGCTGTGATTCACAAGTGCTGACACATCTCACATCTGCTCGCTTGCTAACTAGCAAAGGCTAAACACAGCAGTGACATTAGCTAGTTCGGTGTTGTCGCTGTTTGTGGAGAAAAAACAGGTCCTAAAATTTATTACCTAAAAATATTTTTTTAAATAATGATAATTAAACAAGGATTGTTCATTAAAAAGTAAATACACTATTCCCCCGCAAAGTTGTGGTTCAGAGTTCGCAGCCTCAGTCGTTTGTGGATTTTTAGAACCTAACTAATAATTGTTCACAGAAACCACCGCAAATTCGTGGAAACAGCAAATATCCTCCGCATTTTTGGGGGCTTTTTTTGCGGAAAAATATAATTTTTCATGCATTTTAGTGCTAAATTATTACGAAACTGTCACACGCACCAGCCATATGACGCCTAAGGGGCGTCGGAAATGACTCACGGCCGGGGTATATAAACAGGAAGTTGGCGCCAGTCCAGCACTCAGTCATTGGGTCCCATCTAGGCTACAAGCCAAATCCCAGTCTACAGTACTGTGAGTACTCTAGCCCTGTTTCCCAAGCATTTATCTACCCCTCTGTGTGCGTGTGTGAACGTTGGTTCCTGGTGGGAATCTTTACTTCATAACTGGAGCGTTCGCAGAGTAACTGCGTGAATCTGCCAGCTCTTTTGTGCCAATCCGCAACTAGGCTCTTCCTTCACGCTACACTGGGCAACCTGTCAGTCCATTTCTTGTCTGCTCCATGACAGAAAGATATAATTTACTAATTTTGTAACAAATATTAACGTAAATTCAGCTAAATTTCCAAATAAAATCTAACACAATTCACTTTGTTAGTGCTGTCGAGAGAACACAAAGCAACTGGCTGCTGCCCTCTGACGTATGGACAGATGCAGTCCAGCATTCCTGCATCAGAACAGTTTCCTGCGTTTCGAGTGTTTCGCTGAGTGTCTGAATTTTTATTACTGTAAATTAAATAAATTTATTATCATATTGACCTGCTTATACCAAAGAAAATGACAGCGCATACAAAAGAAAACGCGCTTGCATGAATTACAGTACAGACTATACAGGGGTAACATGGGTATTTTACAGGTATTTGGGGTCATATGTAAGGCTTACACAATAAAAAATGGGCATTTTTAGGATTTTATTTTTTTTACCACATCACAAATTCGCGGCTTTTCACAATTTGCGGGTGTTCTTGGAACGTAAGCCTCACGAATTTCGGGGGTCAACTGTATATGAAAAGTGGCATTTGGCTGACGCTCTTATTTAGAGCAACTTACAGTCATTAGTTACAGGGACAGTCCCCCTGGAGCAACTGAGGGTTCCATGTCTTGCTCAAGGAATCTACAACTTCAGGTTCACAGGCAAGTGTTTTACCCACTAGACTAGTACCACAAGTAGCCATGACTCACACACACACGCACCTCCGGGCCCGATGGGGTGCATCAATCGGGTCATCTGGACGTTCCAGTGTTTAACACTTGTACTGGCCTGACGCTGCTTCCTCTGAGCCGCCTGAGAAGATACAGCTCAGTTACACATCAGATGCACACACACACACACACACAATCTCACACACACACACTCTCACACACACACACTCTCACACACACACACTCTCACACACACATGAAAACTCTCACACACACTCTCTCTCACACACACGCATGCAAACTCTCTCACACAGACACACACACACACACTCACACACACACTCTCACACACACACTCTCACACACACACTCTCACACTCTCTCACACACACACACACCCTCTCTCACACACACACTCTCTCACACACACACACACTCTCTCACACACACACTCTCAC
>JBBJLS010071793.1:0-10840 GCA_037577275.1 Bryconaethiops microstoma
AGAGAGAGAGGGAAATAGAGATAGATAGAGATATAGAGAGAGAGAGAGGGAGCGAAACTGTGCTTGGGAGCTTGTGTTGTATCAGCTCTTTACTGTATGTTTATGAGTCCTTACCCAGATAACACCATGTTATTGATTCAACATTGAATTATAGTTAAATACATTGATTTATGGTCAGTGTTGAATTATCAAAGATGAAACAAAAACAATTTTTGGTCAGACTTTCAATATTGAACATTCAATGGTAACAAAACCTTAATTCAGCATAAGGTGATTTTTTCAACACTGAAAATAAGATGCTGAATCAACATTGACATTACTGAAAATATCCAACATTTAATTGATTTAAGCTCAGTGATGATACATCAATGTTGATTTATGGTGGGTTCTTCAACATTATTATTTTGTATAATAATAATAATACAATAATTAGAAGATGTTATTTGCATTAACAGTAGTATGTTAATGTAGATGAATAAGGTTACATGTTGTTTAATTTGGAAAACCGCAGTAAAACATCAAGAGCTCCTTTCCAAAACGCAAAAAAAAAAAATAAACAGCTTGCCATGACATTCTGCTGTGTTTTGAATCGACTCGCTGCTCCATCAAACTGCATTTCTTTCCCAAACCCCGATAAGCATTATACCTCTTTTTTTGCAACAAAACAGCTCTCGAACAATCAGCGTTAGGGCAGCTCTTTAAACTATCCAGTATGGCGGCTGTCGGAAGAGAGCAGTTTTGCTTGGGGGGAGACACAGCACACACACACACACACACACACACACACACACACACACACACACACACACACACAGAGACAACCCATTGAACTGCAAATGATTAAAAGTTTAGAAATATTACCCATACAATCAGAGATTGGATCTTTTTATCAAATTGAAATGGGTACTAAATTTAAGATTGAACTAACTGGTCATATGTATTTATGTTGTTTTTTATTAAGTCATTTGTTTAGATTTAACATAAAAGAATGTATTTCAAATTATTGTCAGGCCTGGAGGCAGTGACGGTGGGTGGCCGCTAGAGGCCACACTTATTTTAGTTTGTATTTTGAGTTGTTGTGTCTTTTATTTTGACATCCTGAGCACAGTGGGCGTGAGTTTGTTTATGTGATTAGTTCAGCTGCCAGTGTGCTCAGGAGTAACTACATTGTGTATTTAAGTTCAGTTTGGGTGGACCTAGGTTGTTGGTCCACCATCACATTTAGCCTTATTGTGAGGTGTGTGTCTCCTGACTACTTTGTTTTTGTTTATAGTATCGAAAAGGCTTTTGTTCATGGGCCCTCGAACGCTTTTTTGGTTGTGTGCATAAATAAAAAGAGTTAAGCAATGAACGTCTGCCCATGCGCTGCGATCCTTGGGGAGTCATGGGAGGGAGACATTCTCTTGCAGTAATAAACAGCTTAAAAATGAGAAAATGGATTTGCAGCGTTTAAAAAAAGAACAGATGGATTTATAATGGTTTTTTAAAAAGAGTAGACTTTGGATTTGTAATCAATAACATTGTTGTTAGATTTGACAATTATTGTTGAACTTGTTCAGACTAAGCCAACAAACCATTTTAACAGGATAAATTAAACATTTGCATAATTTGTGGGTCTCATTAAATAAATGTCATTTTTCTGAAAACTATTAAAGTTATAGCATGGAAAAGAACTCTTCATATACAGAGGTGAGGTGGACGTTATCAAAGATGTGCATCGAAGAATGGCATGTTATGGACTTTCAGTGTTAAGTGGACAGAAAATGAATGAATCTGATTGGTTGGGATCACATTATTTTAAGTTATCTAAAGGTTAACCAAACTGCCATCCAGATCATTAACAAGCTCCTCTCATGTAGTTCTGGGCTGATCCCTCACCTTTCTCATGATCGTCCTCACCCCATGAGGCAAGACACTGCGTGGAGCTCCAGACTGAGGACAGCTGATGGTCATTTTATATTTCTTCCATTTCTGAATAATCACACCAACAGTTGTCACCTTCTCACCAAGCTTCTTGCTGATTGTCTTGTAATCCATTCCAGCCTTGTGCAGGTCTACAATCTTGTCCCTGATGTCCTCTGACAGCTCTTTGGCCTTGCCCATGGTGGTGGAGAGGTTGGAATGGAAGAAACTGATTCCGTGGACAGGTGTGATTTGTACACATAATGAGTTAAGATCAGGAGTATCCGTAATTGATAGATTGATTGTAAATCTGTGTGCAACATGGACACACAGCCAGTCTGTGGGAGCCAGAAGTCTGGCTGGGTTGTAAGGGATCAAATACTTATTTCACTCATTGACATGCAAATTTTTTGGTAAGCCCGCAAATTTACAAATTAATTTCCCACACTATACATTTGCCTGAATTCCAGGCTCAGTTACCCTACAGTATACTGCAACTGCTCCCTTTCACCACACTCTTTTAAAAGGACTACTAGGCTTTAGATGTTTAAACCTTTTTACTGTTTACAGAGCTTTGTGTCCCATGTTTTGGATGGATATACATACATACAGTGTATAATACAGATATATAATAAGGAGGCCCTGAAAGTCAAAACACAACATTAAATAAAACACCAAAACAGTTCAAAGCACAGCAACGCTTCACAACACGGAAAAGCCACTGCTTGTTCAGTGTTGTAAGCACTAGACTGTTCAGGCTTCAGGACACTTTAAAAAAATTTGCTATTTACCCTGTCATTCATTATCCTTGCAAGTTTTTATGTTCTATATTTTTTTGCGATTCAGAATAATATGTGAGAATAGCTTAACAAAGACCACTTGTATAACATTACTATTATATAGTTAGATGGTTTGTACATATCATGACATTAAAATGTTACTACAAAGCCTGAAAATGTGACGAGGCTGCCGTAGGCTGCTTATATGCCGGCTACTTACGTTTACTACTTGCTGATTTCCCTTCTGTCAAGTAATGCCAAACCAGAATTTCTCACTCACTTTTTGCTTACTTAAAAATTATTAATCTAGTTTTCTTAGATACAGTATGTTATTTGAAGATATTATATTTTTACATCAACTAACTGAATGCTGATTATTAAACAGCAGCTTTTTGTCCTAAATATTTTGTCCTAAATATTGCATAGACCAATTATATACATATGACTACATGCATTTCCAGCCTTTAAGTTCCCCTGTCCTGACTAATTGTGTCGAACTGCCCTTAAATGTCCTGCACCCGCCCCTTGTTAGTTTGTCATTAAGCAATTTCCTCCAGGATAAATAAAGTTTTCTGATTCTGATTTGGTTAATCAGTCTGTCTATATATCAGTCTGTCTATATTTTAGCCTCCGTAACAAAATGCCTAACCCTTTTTTTGTCAAATATTTTTAATTAATATATCAAAAAATTTAAGTTCCCTTTTTATAATGTTAAATTTAAGGAGTTTAAGTACTTTAAAGAAAAAATATATTAATCTATATTTTTAAATGTCTTAAATATATATTTTTAAATGTCATTTGTTTTTGTATGAAAAATACAATAAAAGTTTGAGAGTTTTGAAATGTGAGTAAAAAATGCACTCTACTAGTGGCTCAGCATTACTTGACAGAAGTGAAACCAGCAAGTAGCCGCCATTTAAGCAGTGTATTTGAGCCTCGTCATGTCTTCAGGCTTCCTAGAGACATTTTAATGTCAAGATATGTATAAAGCATCTAGCAATACATAATGTTATGAGTGGTCTCTGTTATACTTTAGCATAATATTCTCTTAAAAATCTTAAAAACCACCTTTAAATCATGCAAGGACAAGGACTGACAGGAGAAACAGCAAATGACTCTGAAGTGTCATGAATGATGCTATTCAATCGTAAACAAGCAGCCTAATCCATGTATGAGTTGTTCATTCATTTTTCCATTCAAAACCAAAAACCAAAAACAAGGGTCCCCCCCCCCCTATATTGGTTTAGGAAATCAAAATCATAAAAAGGAATAACGAGCCGTTTTCTGATTTCCCATTTTGCGCTCAAAGCCAAAATGGAAAAAAAACAAGGAAAACGAGCGTACATTCTCCATTTTGGTTTTTCATTGGGAGCAAGTAGCGTAACTCGGAAGTGACTTGCATATGGTTGATCACATATACATTATACACCATGGGCGCTTAAGAGGACTACGTGGACTTGGTGAGAGCGCTGTTTGACACAGGCAAAACGTGTGGCGAGATTTCCACTGAAATGTCAGTGAGAAGATTTTGCACAGAGGACCCACTTCAGTGAAAAACACGTGTCAGATACAGAACTGGACCTGGCAATCCAGAACTTAGGTTTTTGCATTTAAATATTTACAAATATATGCATTTCTCATTTGTAGTGTTCTGGTGTTTGAAATCTGTTTGTCAAGCGGGGGTTACTGTATACTGATTATCATCATGATGGTAAAATAGCACTTGACAAACAGCTTTCAAACACCAGAACACGCTTACCAGTCACTTCCGGGTTACGGTACTTGCACCCAATGAAAAACCAAAATGGAAATTTGGTTTTCGAAACCAATGTTGAACCAATGGTTGAATGGAAAAACGAATCAATGATTCAAACACGGATTCAGCGTTGACCTACCTCTTTTGTTTTGTGAAATGTTGTGCTTTGTGAAATGTTTTGTGTTGGGTTTCCTTAAATGTCACTGTGTTTCCTAAAATGTTGTGTTTTGACCTTCAGGGCCACCATCACCTAATGACTTTTGTTGACCCATTTTAGCTGTGTTATCTTATTTTAATACATTATATTCACAAGTGTTGATGCTAGTTCCACTGGATAATGGACATTAAAGCAAAAATAACGCCCAAACGTCAGGCAGATGGCAGAGATGAAATTTGGAATTTCTGCATTCACAATGGCCCGGTCAACACTCAGCATGAAGAGTTAAGAAGCATAGTAGGAGGATCCTATGAAAAAAATAAAGGCTTTTAAGCATAATGCAGCACACACATTATAGAGATTACACTGCAACATTTTATCCAGCTAACCAAATTTTTTGTGTTTCAAGAATAATTAAAGCATTTAACAAGCTAATGTGTCTCATAACGTTCTGCTTGGTAACAGCCTGCAGAACACGTTTGTTGTTCTTGGCACAGACTGCTCTCATGAAGTGCAGAAGCCTCTTGCCTTTTTTGTCCAGACTCTGCAGGAAGGTGTCTTTGAGGGCCAGTCTAGTGAGCTGCTCAAAATGAACCATCTGGAGACACTGCGTGCTGGTTAAAACACAGTTCTGCCATAAATGACTTCAAAGTCTCTCTTACTGGCACATAATAGGCAAACCTCTCTGATCGGCTTGTATCCTTTCCTAAGAACACCCTTTTAGGTTCAAAATAGTTAAACATCTTTCTGAATGTCTTTCTTAATTTGTCTAAAGTGTATGCCTGTCCCATTTTATGCATATTTTGCACCTCATCAACAACACCTCATCAACATGCACAGTCAAAGCAGTTAAAAGAAACTGGCCATGTAATTTCAAGTAGAAGAGGTGTACATTTCTGAAAAACATTTCACTGAAATCATCTGACAAGTTCACATCACAATTCTCTGTTTCTTCACGACAGGGAATGTCTGTGATATCCGGCTCTGTTATAGAGGACTGATAAGCTTTTTTTTGTATGATTCCCTAATACTATCTGCAGAACACTCCACATGTTTTCTTGAGATGTGAGATGTAAATGAGGATTTAACTGTAAATGCCATTTGACAGGCACTGTACAACTCATTTTTTCCATTACATGCGCTTTCAAGTGAGCAAATACTTCTTTTACGTCGTGACACTGGTGATTGGAAAGTGATTCCGTACATGTAAAAGAAGTTAAAACATTTCTACTGGCAAAACACGGTGTTTGTGTGAGATGCCATTGATAGAAATGCAGCTTAAATGCACCATAATTGCAAAATGTCCGCCTGCAGTCCGTGTCAACACATTTGAACATGGCGCGCGATTCATTACGATGCAGTCTGCAGTGAAGTACATAAACCCTTAAAGTATCCGAAGATTTACAACAGAAATTGCAATTAAACATCTGGGAAGTATTTGGCAGATAGCCCGCAGAATTCAGAAAACAATTGTAATCAATTATTAGCCTGATCAATTAATACAGCTGAAACTGCTTATTACAGCTATGACTACTTAGCCTTACTGAACCACATGGACTTGCTAGTAGATAACTTCACAGACTTGGCAATGCCAAGTATGAATTCACAAATTAGGTACGCATTTGCGCTGTGAAGATTGAAAACTGGTGCGCTTTTTGCGTACCACTTACGTCTATTTGGCTTGCGTACCACTTATGTCAATCCCTGCTCATATAATTAATAAACTGTTGTCTTTGACATCTTCGAAACACGCATCTGCACTCTGAACTTTACACTCTGTGCAAAAGATGCCTCTGATTCTGCTGACTTCTCTTCCAACCAGTGCTTTTTTCATGCTGTGGGGGTTGCCTAAAGTGAATTTATCTTCTGCAAAGTCTGCTCTCGAGTAAACTTAAGCATAGCTCCAGCAAAAAGGTGATTTCAAAGAAAATCAGCCCTTGCTCCCTCGTTCTCTAAGGTATTGGGACAGCACTTCTACATCTGGATTTTGGAGAACATCCGGGTTGTAAGGGAGCCAGCAAGAAAACTAGCAAAAAAAGGGAACTAGGGTGCAGCCATTTATTATAGTTTTTTTTTAATTGATTGTGCCTGTTTGATGGCTCTTGACCCTCTTCCAATGACCATGCTTTTGTTTGTTCACAGCTTTACTAAAAACCTAACCTCTAGCCCGTTTTTTTCTTTTCTTTTTTTTTTTGATGTGCCAAATTGAAATTGAAATAGGCAGGTCAGTTCAGCACCCAGGTTCTTTTAGCATGAAGTCAGGCTGTTGGAATAGTTGCAGTATGCAGTTTAGTCTTGTCTTGCAAGGTCTTCCCTGAAAAAGTAATTGTGTGGATTGTCTAAACAGTTTTCCACTTTGGCTCAGTCTATTTTAAATGAGCTTTGGCCCAGAGAAGATTACTAGATCATGGTCACTTGTTGCTTCTTTTTTGATAGGCAGAGCTTTAACCTGTGTTTGTGAAAGACACAACTATGTTCACTGACAATAATTTCTGGAAGGGTTCCTGAGCCCATGCAATGATTTACATGTCAGAATAATGTCTGATTTTGTGAAAGTTACCATTCTGTCATATGTGAACAGCATGAAATTCTTCCTCTGTATTTAACCCTTTCAACAAGCAGCAGGCAGCCAGGAACACACCACCCAGGGAGCAGTGTGTGGGGATGGTACCTTGCTCAAGGGAACCTCAGAGGTGCTTAGCAGTCTTGGGAATCGAACCCATGACTTCCTGATCACAGGGTTCATGTCACCGTCGTGTGAAATACGGAGTTTGGCCAGGTATAGATTCCTGGAATACCTCTCAGTACCTCCCTTGTCTTGGAAAAAAGTGCTCTCCATTTTTCCGCCTCCAGTGGGAAGTCCTGGAAGATCCATAATCCTTGTCCTTGAAATGACAGTTTTCTGTTTTTTGATACTTTACGGAGTATTTCCTCCAGGACATGACAGTGATGCACTCGCAGGATGAGGTGTCATGTTCTGTATGCTTTGGCCATGTTCTGTAATTCCACACATTTTTCAGATAAAATTGTCACTGTGCTGGAGATACGCTTTAATTTGGCTCCAAGCTCCTCTGTAGTTTCGGAGCTAACCGTAGCCGCTAGCTCTATCTTCTCGTGAATAGTTTTACTTTGGGCGAGCCCATTTGCCTGAACCGCTTCTAGTTTGCGGTTAAAGTCACTTTTCAGTCGTGATATCTCTCCCTTCAGTGTGGCAGAAATCTCTTTGATACGTGAATCTATCTTGGCGCATATATTCTGTTTCACGTAGGAGAGTTCTTGGCGGAGGGTCCTGATGGCTTGGAGAATCGGTGCCTGATCCATGTCTTCAGCCGGTTGATTCTCAGGCAGATCGGAGGCTTCTCTTAGGCCTTCTACCCCGTCTTTCCTCATTCTACCTTTGTTATACATTGCGTTTACTTTCGGTCACCTCATGAGTTAGGGTTAGTCCCATATCTCTCACCTTCTTCTATTCTTAACACTATCATTGATGACTATCAAGAAATATATGCTATAAATCAGTCACATCTGCTTTTTATGAAAAGCTGGTCTCTCTTGGGCTTTCAGAAGCAGATATAGACACTGTGATAGATAGCTTAAAAAGTGAGGATCTTTTGACAGCTTGCAATACACTTAAAACAGATCACCGGAGAAAAACTGTTTTTAAAAATAGCTTCAATTATGTTGATCCTGTCCCCTTCTGTCTGGGCCAGAATGAGTCAGGCAAAGAGTGCTTTGAATAGTATATTCCTGGGAAGTACACCATTGAGTCTCTCTTGCAGTGTCAGCCAATGTGGGAGCAATACAATAAAGTAAACACTCTCCCTCTCTCGGTTCTGCCTCTCCCTCTCTCGGTCCTGCCTCTCCCTCTCTCGGTCCTGCCTCTCTCTCTCTCTCTCGGTCCTGCCTCTCCCTCTCTTGGTCCTGCCTCTCCCTCTCTCGGTCCTGCCTCTCCCTCTCTCGGTCCTGCCTGTCTCTCTCTCGGTCCAGTCTCTCTCTCTCTCCGACCTGCTTCTCCCGCTTCTACCTGTCCTGGTCCTCTCACACCAGCCCCAACCCATGTTCCCACAATCACTTCATCCATGGCACCAATATCAGATCCAGTTCTAGCAATCAGTCCAGTCTCAGTTCCAGCGCCCGGTCCGGCTCCAGACCCAGCTCCAGCGCCCGGTCCGGCACCTGCTCCTGCTACAGCGCTCTGTCCAAAACTCAACCCAGCTGCCGCCCAACCCCATTCAACCTGGCCTCACCGACTTCAAGTCCAGCACCTGCTCCTCGTGCCCAAGGTCCAGTGCCTGCTCCTCACGCCCAGGATCCAGCGCCTGCCCGTCGCGCCCAAGGTCCGGTTCCCGTGCCGGGCTCATCGTCTCCGACCCCTGGTCCGGTTCCCAAGCCGGCCTCATCGTCTCCGACCCCTGATCCGGTTCCTGCACCGGGCTCATCGTCTCCAGACCCTGGTCCGGCCCCCACGCCGGACTCGTCGACCCCTGTTCCAGCTCCTGAATGCGGAACGGTCTCCACGCCGGACTCGCCGACCCCTGCTCCTGCTCCTGACTGCGGCCCGGTTCCCGCACCGGACTCTCCGACCCCTGACCCTGCCACTGACCCCGGTCCAGTTCCCACACCGGACCCGTCGACTCCAGCCCCCACTTCGTTCCCCGCACCGGACGCTCGAGCTCCCGCTCCGGTCCCCCGCTCCGGTCCCTGCACCGGACGCTCGAGCCCCCGCTCCGGTCTCCGCACCGGACTCTCCTGACACCGCGCCGGCCTCCGCACCGGGCGCCTCGTCTCCTGACCCAGCGCCTCAGCTCTCGCCTCCACGCCAGCCGCCCAGGCCTCCACACTGGCCGCCGTGCCAGCTGCCCAGGCCTCAGCCTCACCACCCGTGGCCGCCGCCCCGGCCTCAGCCTCACCAGCCGTGGCCGCCGCCCCGGCCTCAGCCTCACCGGCTTCAGTGGCCGAGGCGCCAGCCCTGGCCTCAGCCTCTGTCCCGGTGTGGCAGTCACTGCCTTCACTGTCTCTCCCGCCGCCGCCTTGGATGGTGGACCTGGCACCTTTGGGGGGGGTTCCTGTCACGGTTCGGGTCGGCACCCGCTGGAGGGCGCCAGCGGACTCTGGACTGGCATCATTGGCCTCTCAGGCGTGGCCTCGTTCTAGCCAGCATGTAGTTAATTTGGTTCTGCCGGCTAGAATCAACTCAAATCATGTAGTCTCTGTTCATTGGCCCGTGACACTCCCTCCTGTGTATTTAAGTTCCCCCCCTTTTAGTTTGCGTCATGGGAACATACTGACTCCTAAGTTCAACTCAGCCTTCCTTTGTACCCTTTTTGACTGTGCCACCTTTTGTTCCTTTGTTTTCCTTAAATAAAACCCCTAACTATGGATGTCTGCGTAGGTGCCTTATACCTTTCCCCCGGACGTGACTCCCACGTGACAGAATGGTCCCATCCCCGACGCACCAAAGACTTCGCCAGCGGGGTTTCTGGAACCCGGCGGAATTGGCAGGACAGCTCCCATGGCGGCGCTCACCCGCCGTTCTGCCTCCCCAATGGGGGAAGCTCGCGGCTCGGCTTCCCCAGCGAGATGCCGGATTCCCGGCTGTATGACCTGCGGCAAAGAGACCGCTCGGCGGAGGAGTACGCGGCGGAGTTCCGTGCTTTGGTGGCCCAGACCGCGTGGGGGGACTCCGCTTTACGGGCCGCCTACCTCGCGGGGTTGGCTCCCCGTCTGCAGGACGAGCTGGTCTGGCATGAGCGCCCGGGAATGCTGGAGGCCCTGATCCAGCTCAGCCTCCACCTAGACCGCCAACTCGGCTCGGCCGTCCCCGCAGTCCCCACCAACCGCTCGACCCTCTCCACGACCTCTGCCAGGGTTGGGTCACCCGTTGCCCAACCCTCTCCACGGTCCTGACCCAACTCAACTCAGCTAAGTCCAGCCCAATTCACGGTCCACTGCCTCCTCGCAAGCCAGAGACTCTGCTTCTGAGCCACGGAGCTCCTCTGAGCCCAAAACCACCGAGCGTTCTCAGAATGAGAGGCTCCGCCCTCGAGCCAGGGAGCTCCCCGGAGCCAAAGAGCTCCGCCCCAGAGCCATGAAGCTCTCACCACAAGGGGGGTTTCCACCTTGAATCACTTAACGCCCCTGCAGTCAGCCCTTAACTCCATTTCAGCCCTTAGTTCAACCCCTACTCCAGTCCCTAGTCCAGTTCTCTCTTTCCATCCAACTCCAGCCCCTCGTTCCACTCCCCCT
>JBBJLS010071794.1:0-10840 GCA_037577275.1 Bryconaethiops microstoma
CATTAACGCCAAGAGTCAAGATAAGGTCAAGTGTATGGCCACAGCAGTGAGTAGGCCCTGTTACATGCTGGGTGAAGCCAACTGTATCTAGGATTGAAGTAAACACAGATTTTAGAGGATCCTGTTCTTTTTTTAAAGTGAATAATAAAATCTCCAATTATTATGATTTTATCGCAGCGAACAGTTAAATTTGCTATGAAACAACTAAAATATTGTAAGAACTATGTATATGGCCCTGGTGGTCTGTAGACAGTAATTAGTGAGAGAGATTTTATTTGTATCTAAATTAGTTAAATTAAGGATCAGAGTTTCAAAGAATGAAAACTTAGACTCAGTTATCTGTTTAATATGTAAGGAACTTTTATATATGGTACCCATGCCTCCCCCTCATTTATAGCTACAAACTCATCAGGTCTAATCCAGGTCTCAGTAAGGCATAAGGTATGAAAATTTTGATCCGTTATTAATTTGTTGACAAGAGCAGTTTTAGGGGCAAGCGTTCTTATGTTTAACAGTCCCAACTTTAGCTTTAGACACATTGTTTTCCGAGCACCACTTAGACATCCAGCAATTCAGCGCCCAAAGTCTGCTGCAAGCCTCAGGGCCACGTCGTATTGGGATGGGGCCAGAGCATACTACTACATCGGACATAGTCTGGGCTAATTTGCACACCTCTTTAACACTAGCCTCAGTGACCTCTGACTGCAGCAGACGAATATCATTAACCTCTACATGAAACATTTTCCTCTCATACCTATGGCTAGCTAGCAGCTTCAAGTTCCCTGCAATGTCCGGTGCTCTGGCACCTGGTATACACCTAACAGTAGCTGTTGCTGGAGTCCCTAAAGGAGTAGCTAATTTCACATGTCGAAGAACTGAATAACCAGAGCACTTCGAACAAGCTTTACAGCTGGCGCTTCACTGAGGAGGGCAAACCTGTTTGACACGTGAATGGGAGGAGGAGAGTGGTGCTTGCTTGGGGAAGCTCTCCTGCGAGGGAGAGCTTTCCGACTATGCCGCTGAATCGTCACCCAATTGCCCTGCTGCGGGGGCTCTACAGCCGGAGTCAGGGGCGAGCTATCTTCCCCTAAGGCACCCGGACTGGCTATCAACACACCTAACTCTCATCTCCTATGCTTAGTTAAAGTCCAGATGTGCTCCTCTAACTCTGAAACCTTCTCTGTCAGATACGTAACTAACGTACACTTCACACAAGTAAACTTTGTGCTAGTGCTAGAGCTAGTGACGGAGAGAGGGGCTGAGCTACACATGCTGCACTCCGTGCAGAGAAGGCGCTCACCAAACTCCATACTGAAACTTACTGTTTATCAGACCAGTCGTCTCTCGTCAGTGGGCCGGTGATGTTGTAGACCGATGGAAATAGTTTAATAATCATCCAAAACATTAAGTTAACTCACTAGTACAAAACAAGAAAGGAGCATGCTAGCACACTGAGGAGCACCATTGCGGGATCACCAAACTCCTTACTATGACTCAGGGTCAGGGTTTGATTCTGTGACGAGTGGTGTTGCTCTTGCTTTGTGTTTGTGTGCTTCCAGGAAAAGTGAGAGGACACGTTCTCAAGAGGATTTTCTAATTCCTTCCAGTTGTCTCTCCAGTGGCAGGGGAGAGAACCAACTACCTCTGAACCTACACTGAGTTGTAATCTGATCTATTTGGAGTGCTTGGTGTGTGACTGGGAATGTGTGTGTCTACTCTACTGTGATTCTACAGGTGGGAACACGAGAGCTCCCACGGAAGGAGAGAGAACTCCTGAAGGCAACAGGCCTGCGGAGACTAAGGAGGAGTGGACTCTGTAGCAAGGTCCGAAACCACTGAAAGAAAGAGCATCATTAGAAGTGAATGTAGACAAGAGTTTACACTGTGAAGAATACACAAATGTTCAAGTACCACTGTATTTTTGTGAGTCTTCTGCTGCATTTAGACCTCCTGAGTAATGTCTCTGGAGGCATAAAGGTCCCCCACTGCAGATCTAAACCTAAACCAGTGCTCACCATCCCTCCTTCTGCCGGTCTGCGTTTTTGGATTAACTCCAAAATGCATTTAACACGCCCCCTCCCTCCCTTAATGCTCCAGCCAATCAGGGACATTTGTTAATCACAGCAAGTATTGCAGACTATGGCTGGAACTAGACTCCTCAGGAAGGTGGATCTCCAGGACCAGGGTTAGTTCCCATATTGTCATTGTCTGAATTAAACCTCAGATCTTCAGGAACATTTAGTTCCAGGAGAAGTAAGTTTTGCCAACTAAGATGTACTTAGAAGATGTTTTTAGATAGCATGTCTAAAAAATGAAAAGATTGTAAGACAGCTCTCGTTAGAGACATAGACAGTCTCCAGATGTGCTTGTGAATACAGACATTCTCTTTTCTACAAAATCCAAGGTGTGGTCTCCTCGTATTTGTTCTTAAATTGTGTCCTTGTGGAAGCAATCACACTATTCTTCTTTAAAAATTTTTTTATTATTTTTCTCTGATGTCATATGAAAAGTTGGCATGGTTCCAACTCTGACACAAGCTTTAAAACCCCACCCTAGTGCGCTTGTATACAGCTAATCAATCGGATGTTCAGGGGCCGGGTATTAATTGCTTAAGTTTCAAGTTTTGGGGAAATATCGCCAGAGCGATGTATAGGAGTGCAGGAGTGAGTCACCTTAACAGTGTATGGGGGAGAAAGAGGTTAAGTTAGCCAGGATTTTGTGCTAAACAGTTTTTTCTCTGATTCTCTCAGCTGTATGTCTCTGCCCCAACCCTCCATTTTCAAAAATATGTTTCTGTGAACCCCGGAGCACAATCACACTTTATATTTTCACACGGAATGCAGAATTTTGTTTTACTGAGTCAACCATTCCACTGTCTTCCTTTATGGCTGAATGGTTATATATTACATTCATACTGGACTAAAACTACCCATAACTCTTTCCTCCCTGCGCCACTTCACCTTAATGACAATTTTACAACAGATTGAGGCGATTAGATTGATTGGTGCCGTGGCTGAGTGATGCAAGTGTCGTCTTATCGACTCCAGAAAACACGTTTGCAAAAAGACTGCCATAAATACATCCCTGGTTTATAGAAGGAGTTTACGGTGGTGACCCCGAGCCTCGACCAACGTCAGGACACTCATGGCTTCTGTTTCAGCCACTTCTGCTGCCTCAGCAACACACTTTTAAATGCCCCGCATAAAAATCATCATCGCAAGAAATATCTAATATGGTGGGGGAGAATAAATAACAGCAGTGCTGCGGAATCTGCTGGAGTGGCGGAGATGGAGCGAGAGAAAGAGAGAGTGGGGGGAGGGGGAGGGAGAGAGAGGGAGAAAGAAAGGGAGAGAGAGAGAGAGAGGGAAGCACATTTGCTGAGATGGGCTAAATGAGATTAAGAGAGGGTTAAAACTAAGACAGAAATTATTATTTCTATGATTAATTAATATAATCAATTAATATTTAATTTTTTGACCAAACTGACAATTTTGCCTTTTTGGTTCAGTTCCAGGTGGAATTTCTCCACAGTTCCTCTCTGTTTTTGCCATTTTAAAAGTCAACAGTAAGACACACACGCCTTCCACCCACCCTCACACTCACACACACTTCGTCCACTCACTCCCACACTCAAACACACTCCCTTCCCCCAACCCCCACACTTACATCACTTGTTTTTAACTTTTATTTTTAATTTGTATGACTTTTAAATGATACCATTTTCAAAGTTCCAAACACCATAAAGTTTTTATATATAAAAAATTTGAGATCTCCAATTTTACATGATGTATGGACACAACGTCTTCCTGTGATGTCCGCTGTCGACCTGGAGACATGAATCCCCTGAATAAGAACGTATTTTTATATAAGGTGATCAAATCACCCCCTACACTTTTTGTAGTGTATTACAGTCTGCCAAAATGACTGCATATATAACATTAACATTATAGAGAAGTACAGAGTACTTTTGAAAAGAAACAATACAAGCCATATGGCCCCCTGTCCTTCCTGTAGTGTATGTATCAGAATGACTGTGGGGCTTATATGTATATTACAGAGTATACTGAATGATAGATTGAGACTGAGAATAACCGTGTGGTGAAACCCAAAGATCATGAGATCACATGAACATTAAAGAACCAATATAGTGCACTAAAATGTTGCTTATCTAATGGAAAAATGACTTACAATGCAGGTGCGACTGTTTTCATGTTTTTAAACAGTGCCTTTTACTAAGAAATGATTTCTAAAGTGCAAAGGACAAAGCACTGTCTGCTTTTGAACAGCGGCCTTTAAAAAGCTTCAAGCAATTAGCTTTGCGTTAAGATGGTCTTCATGCAGTTTTAAACCAGAAAATCAAAGCGCAGAGCGCTGCAGTACTGCAGGGCTCCAGTTAGGAAATTAAAACTCCTTAGTCAAACACTCACACACATATAAACACACAACACACAGCAGTCATATCTGCTGCAAAACTCTGAACAGACCCCCTGACACCCTGAGTGTTCGGCTGGAGATATATGAGCACAATATGTCATTCCGATTGAGATGCAGAAAAGAACGAGTGCCGTTTGCAGGATTTCACAGCATCAGAACCATCTGCTTCCAGCACTTTATCCACGCAGCAACATCCATCCTCCTGTCTCAGACCTCCACACTTCTCTAACACAGTGAGTGTGTGTTTCTGCGAAAGCTTTTTTCATTATATTCTGAGATATAGAGGCCGTGGCAGGAGAGACAGGAGATCAGAGTGAATAAACATGACTGATAACAGAAATAACAACAAACAAATCAAATCTCTAACACCTTCTAAAGACGCCCCTCTCAACATGCGAAGAGAATGATAGATGATAGATGATAGAAGAAGGGAAGAGAGAAAGATAGAGAGAGAGAAAGGGAGAGAGAGGGAGAGAGATGCATAATGAAAGGAAGAAAGATACAGGGTAAGAGATAGACAAAAGAAAGTTCACTGAGTTCATATTAAATACTTATTGATTCTTAATAACATAATTGCACATGTAGTGAATTGAATTTACATTAATATCAATGTGTTCTGATTTTTAAAAACTAATGAAAAAATGGCAAAAAAAAAAACACCCTCACACCAACAATATCAGATCCAGATAACAGCAGTCTAGGATGGACTAAATGTTCAGAACCTGCTTTTTCAGCAGAGCTTCTCCACATCTTCCAATGAGCCACGAGTGATTGATATAAAGTTATGGAGGTTCTGGAACATTTTGAGAAAATAAAGTGTTCCGGAATTATAGGTGCTCTTCCACCAGGACCTTTTAAGGAACTAAGAAGATATATTTTATCTCCTTTATTTTACATTAGCTTTTATTTCATTGTAAATTTAAAAGCTTAAAATTTATATTTATATTCTTATGAAGCACAGATATGGAGGAACCTGCCAGAAAAAGCATCTCCATGTATGTTGAACAAGTTCGAGTGTATGTGACAAATAAAACTCATGAATCATGAATCTTGAATGATCCAGAACTGTAGATGCATTACTATTGAGGTTCTAGAAGCTTTGAGGAACAATGGGGACATTCTTAATATCCTCCAGGTTTCTTTAACCTTTTGAAGAACTAATGAGTTCCAGAACTACAGGTTCTTTTCCATGAACACTTTAGAATGTTTTGAAGAACTAAAGTGTACCAGAAACTGTAGGCACTTTTCTTAACTTCCGCCAGGTTTCTTTAACCTTTAGAGGAACTAAATAGTATCCAACCCCAGCTTTTCTACTCAGCTTTGTTCTCCATGAAGTTTTAGAGGTTCCATAGTTCCTTGGGCTCCTGACTATGCCTCTCTTGACTCCATGAGAAATATTTTACCAAAGAAAATCAATAGCATAATCATCCAATGGCCGTTCTGAAGATCATTCATGGCTAATTGGGCGTTCATTCGCAGAAGGTATTATGCTCTAATAATATCTCTTAGCTTTTCAAAGCACAAAAGGCCAGTTGGCCTGAAAATGGCCATTAGTAAAAATATCACTTCCATTAAGGAAATGTTCACCAAAATAATTCTGAGTAATGAGATCAGAGCAGATAGATGCTGAAAGGCTGCAATGCAGAAGTTATGGTGTGAGTCAGGAGTTAGCAGGGCTACTGTGGAGGCGTTCACCTTCTCTTCTGCTTTCACCGAAGGGGCCTGAGTTTCTTTATTTTCTGCAAGACGAAGGTGTACAGTAACCTCTCCGTTCAGAACAACTGCAAACACAGCGTATTCCCTCTTCTTACAAAAGACCAGGATAAACCCTGGAATTTTCCCCATTACAGAAAGACTATAAAAGAGAGAAGGTGGGTTTGCACCTAGATTCTGCAAAAAAATGTTTCTCTATTACAAATAAAGCGACTCAACCCCGAGCCAAACCCGAGCTGCTCGATGGCAGGGCTAAAAGTGGACTGCAGCCAAGGGGACTGCATCAAAAAGTTATATGATGAAAACAGATAGACTTGGAAAGAGGCCATTGTTTTTTTGTTTTTTATTTTGCAAAAAACAACAATAGAGATACAAACTAATAACTGGGACAACAAGGTACAAGCTGACTGATTGGGTGTCGTGTGGGTTCCCCTTCTCCAGGCACAAAAGGCAGGCACACACACACCAAGGATAGTCGAAGTGCTTCATGTTTATTTTTAATGAAAACATAACAGACATGAGACCCTAACTCAACAACAATAGCTTAACCAATGGCGATAGGAGAAAACTTAAGTATAGTGAGGGTTGACCCACACTAGAAAACTAAACAAAAGACCCTAAAATACCTGAACTAAAAACCCAACCACCAATAACCAAACTCAAACACTTACTCTAATGACACCCAACTGTGACTAATAAACAAGCAACTTAACTTTTCAAAATAAAAGTTCAAACCACAAAAACCAAAATACCAAACTTAAACTAGGGAGGCCTCTATAATGCTAACTAATGTATCTTTAAAGCTGTGAGAAACACGAAGTTGTGTTATTAATAAACCATATTTTTTCCTCTGCATTTGGATTCCTACCTGTATTCATTACAATAGCCACAATTTATGTGTATTTAAAATGTATCATGTTAGCATAATAAATGCTGCAATCCCCATCATGTTAGATCTACTCCAGTGCTGCGTAACATCCTGAGTGTCCGAAATTAACTAAACGTCGCCTCCCCTTGTTCACTAACCCTCATATATAGCAAACACTATGTAGTAAATGAGTGAGCGAGTGAACGAGTGTACTTTTCAAACACCTCATGTTTCTCTAACCATTTGAGTTCTAGATCTACAGAACCTTTTGATTAACTAAGATATTCTGTAACTATAGTTGCTTTTGTGTTAAGATTATGGAACCTTTTGAGAAACTAAAGTGTCTTGGAACTATAGGCACCTTTCCTCTTTTGGACTATTTGAGGAATTAAAGAAATGTGTAATTTTTTGCACATCTCCACCTTTTGGAGTCCTGTATCTATATGAACTTCTCTTCCTGCATGACTCTATAACCTAGTTAACCCCCCTATATAGTAAGCTAAAGAGCTAAAGAGTTCCAGAACAATCCTGAAGAAAATTTCATTCCAATCACTCTGCATGACTATTATGTAAAATATGACCACCCTGAAATGATTCTTCCATACCTAAAAGTTCTTCTAAAGGTTCTTGTAGTTAGAAATATACAAAAAGAGTGAAAACCACAGTTAGATTTCTGCCTGAAACAAAAATGATCATTTACTGCAACAGAATTTGAATGGAAATGCAAAGAATACTCAAAGACAGCGTAATAAACTAGCAAAAAAACCTCTTTGTATTTCAAACCTCCATTCTATCCAAGATGCACTCCATTCAGGTAGCTTGCACAGTTGTATGCCTGTAAAAACACATTGGCAGCTATCTAACTTCAATAATGCAGCAACATTAATGGTCCTGGCTGTGCAATAAAGGGTCTCTGAGTGCCTTCTTCTGCTTTGAGGCGCAGTGTTTCATTTCATTGGTAATAATTGTGCTGCATTGCTTTGCCCTGAAGGTAGCGATACATTTTCTCCATTGGAACTCCTGGTGTAAGTGGTCTTACAGGGGCTAAATCTGTCTTCCACAGATCCAAACCCTTAGGCCTTACGGAACTAATGAAGGGCTTAATGATTATCAGATGAGGGCAGGTACAGTCTTCTCTGTTTGAGAACAAGGTTCTGAGCTTTAAATGGTCTTACGTATATTATAACACTAATTGTAATTGGAGTTAAGGCAGGTTTGATAGAGCAGGTGCAGCTGTCTAGCCCTCTATTATATATACAGCACTTGTTCTCTATAAACAAATCAATACTTCTAGTCTAAACGGTCATGGACACAAGCTAATTTTATTCTGGTCCCGCACAACAAACTATTTGTACAATAAGATATAGCTAAAGTCCTTGTGAATCTCCAGTGTGGACAAAACCGATGAATCACAACAAATCAAACTAACAGGTCATGAATACTATTATGTTTTTGCATCCTTTGCCAATTCACAATATATGGCATAGATGCATTGTTAGCATCCAGCTAGGAGTATAATAATTTAACCTCAGTACAGTGAAGGCCAAAGACATTTTTCACTGCTCCGCCGTTGAGAGAACGAAAGCTCAGATGGCCCAATCTGGAATTTTCCCCTTTATGTCGTCATAAGGGGAAAGTTTACCTCCCCTTTTTCATGCTTTGCCCACCCAGAGAATTTTGCCCCCCTTCCCTAAAAAATTAGCTTCACCGACTGTCAATGAGATCGTGTGAGAAACCACTTTATCCTGTAGAGACATCATGGCTTGCAAACGAGTGAAGCATTGCAGTTGCTCAGTGCTTCAATGTACAAATAAGCACAAATTTAATTTTTTAGTTCCTTCATGCCAGCCTCTGAAGAACCAGTGGGTTAACTTTATTTTCTCTGGAAATGCACCGACAAAACTTCCTAAAGTTTTATATGTCTGCGCCAAGCATTTCGCTGTTTCGACTGTTTCCTCAACTTGGGCCAATACAGATCTGGTCTTGCTGAAGGGTTGAAAATTAAGTCCGTGTCAGTACCAACTCTCCTTTGCTCAGCTACAAACCTTAGACAATAAGTCAACTTAACGCTATATAATTTTGTTGCTTTGCTGTATATCGTTACCTAACTTTTTACCCTTAGAATGTGGCTGTAACATTAGCTCCGCAGCTAACAGCTAACAGCTCACTTAGCATGTAACGGTAGATAGCATCAGGTATGTGTGTGAATGGTGTGTGAATACACAAATTAACCAGGGTTGCCATCTCTCACGCATTGAGTGTGACACTCACTCATCTGACTGTCATCTCATGCTCTCACGCCTTACCTCCATTTTATCTATCGGATCTAGGCTGCCCATTGCGTCGGGCCAAACACCACTTGCGATCGATCAATCATGCCTTATGCACGGCTGAACAGGCAGAGAGGTGTTCCCGCCTGTACACACTCCTCTATGGTAGGTGGCGCACCTAATGATGCTGCACTCGTCGGCAGCTGAAGAATCACCACCCCCCCGCCCACTTACCACCCCACGCTGCCCCCTTCCCGCCCCACCCTGCCCCCGAATACAACTGTCTTTTACCAGCTACGTGACCGCAGTAGTTCTTGTGTTTCACTGATGAGGAGATAATTATGGTCTATTAACTTCAGTCATTGGTTAACTCTTCCTAAATCTGCATAGGCCCACTCTTGTTTTCCTCTTTACACCTGATTCAAATCAATGGGTTATTAGGTGCTTCTCCATCTGGATTAGATTCTGGGTCAAACTGGAAAGCTTGTGTGTCTATGAGCCATTGCTATATACTGTAAACATTAGTGCATGGTACAGTGGCCGAAAGCTGGCCCCAGCCCGACCCTCCACCTAGCCCCGCCTCTCTTCTCCTCACCCCGCCTCTCTCCTCCTCGTTATCATTTAAAGCTACAGACACAGAAATGGCACGTCCTAGGGAAATCTCATTGTGGGACTGGCTTGAAGTAGCTGTAATTCTGCACCAGGGCTGAATTTCGGAAAGAGACTTCAGATACAGTATTAGGGGACCACTAAGACCTATATAAAAGCATAAAAAATCTGCATGTCATGGGACCTTAAATGTTTTGTATTTATTGTAATATTAGTGTTTTAACACTTACTTAACACTACTGCCCAGTAGCAAACAGCTTTTATATTCTTTCAGGTGCTTAAGACTATTGCAGAGTACTGTTTTGTCACATGGCATAAAGAGGTTTTGGAGGGTGGGGAGGGCAATCTTATTTGTAGACCTGGACCTGGCGATCTTATTTTGCTACAAAATATGTTGGCAACATATTCCCAGCATAAATGACTCCTGATGACATATGACACTTTCCCATAAGTCTACAGGAACTGTGCTGTACCTATACTGTACTGCGTTGGCACGGAAGTTTCCAGCGCAGCCCAGTAACTGTACTGTTTTACATGTCGGCAGTCCAGTTCTCGAAACTGTGTTTCTGTTCCCTTGTACCAAAGATTTAAGTCATTTATGCAGTGAAAAACCCAACTGTAGAGCAGAAGATCAAATAGATCTTACTTGGGGGGTTGTGTATTTGTCCAGTTTCAGTTCTGGATGACTAAATGATGATTCAACTCTATATGTTGAAACTGAGGTTGCCAGTGTTACTCAGATTCAAGATTCAAAGCGTTTGTCATATGTACAGAAAAAAATTGCATTTCTCTGTGCAATGAAATTCTTTCTTTGCTGTCCACACACAAATGCCAAGTTAGGTTAAGAGTTAATAAATAAAAATAAAAATAAATAAAAATAAAGAAATATATAAAAATAGAACAAGATAAAAAATACAAATAAGTAAGTGAAGACAAGTGTGATGTG
>JBBJLS010071795.1:0-10840 GCA_037577275.1 Bryconaethiops microstoma
TCAAACAGGTGCCATTAATACAGGTAATGAGTGGAGGACAGAGGAGCCTCTTACAGAAGAAGTTAATGGTCTGTGAGTGCCAGAAATCTTGCTTGTTTGTAGGTGACCAAATACTTATTGTCCACCATAATTTGCAAAAACACTCTTTAAAAATCAAACAATTTGATTTTCTGGATTTTTTTTCTCATTTTGTCTGTCATAGTTGCGGTATACCTATGATGAAAATTACAGGCATCTCTCATCTTTTTAGGTGGGAGAACTTGAACAATTGGTGGCTGACTAAATACTTTTTTGCCCCACTGTATATGTGGCTAGTGGCTGCTGATGGGACGTTACAGTAGGGTGCACCACTGCGGTGCCAACAGGCCAGCCAACCACCTGAAGGGCGGAGGAGGGGTAAGCGGTGGTAAAGGAAGTGTCCTGTGGGTCCCACCTGGCCGCCTCTCAATAGGCCCCATCCTCCCAGGTGGGTCGCACAGTACCTTCCTTTTTTGGTTCTCCTCGTACAGTCCCTATGTCTTTACATGTGAGGCCCCCTCCATGGAGCCCCTCTGTGTCCTCCTGGGCGGAGCCTCCTCCAGGGAGTCCCTTCATCTCCTCCGGGACTGAGCCCCCTCCGTGGAGCCCTTCAGTGTCCTCCGGGACCAAGCTCCCCCCGGGGAGTCCCTTCGTCTCCTCCAAGACCAAGCCCTCTCCATGGAGCCCTTTTGTCTCCTTTAGGATCGAGCCCCCTCTGTGGAACTCCTCTGTGATCTAGCTCCCTCCGGGGAGCTCCTCCATGTCCTCCAGGACCAAGCTCCCTTCGGGATCAAACCCCCTCCGGGATCAAACCACCTCCGAAGAGCTCCTCCGTGGGCTAATTATTTCTTGAAAATATGTAATAATTAAGTGCATTTGCCAATTCTCTGGAGCTCTGCAAGCCCCCAGTACCCCCCTAAAAATTTCAAGGGATTCCATCCCCCATAGGACAAAATCCCAGAACTCCTGGGGGGTCCAGGTCGCCTCGAGGGTGGCTTTTGCAGAGGTGGAACCTTCACCCTATCCTCCTCTAGGGACTCTGGAACTCTAATTATCCCCTCTTGGGCCTTAATAAAAACCCCTTCTAGGGCCTTAACAAAAACCCCATCTAGAGCCTTAACGATAATCCCCTCTAGGGTCTCTGAGCCACTGGTAACCCCTTCTAGGGCCTATGAGCCACTGGTAACCCTCTCTAGGGCCTCTGAGCCACAGGTAACCCCCTCTAGGTCTTCTGAGCCACTAGTAAACCCCACTAGGGCCTCTGAGCCACTGGTAACCCCCTCTAGGGCCTCTGATCAGGTCCGTGACTAGCCATGTGAGCTCCTCGATCCAGCCCTGTTATACCCCAATGCGCTCATGCAGCATGCACAATGCCAGCGGGAGGTTTGGAAAAGCACCAGGGACTCCATCCCATGTAGCCAGCTTACTAGCCGGTGTGCTCAAAGCGGGCTTCTTTGCTCGCTTCCTCCTTGCTGGTCGAGGGACTACGCAGGGTGCCAGCGGGAGGTCCGGAAGAGCACCAGGGACTACATCCCTCGTAGCCGGCTTCCTAGCTGGTGTGCCCAAAGCGTGCTTCTCTGCTTACTTCATCCTTGCTGGTCGAGGGGCTCGCCTATTAGCTGGAGTTTAGGCAGCCATATCACTAAGTATTAAGTCTTTTTTTGTTAGATTATGGTCATATTTCAAACTAAGTGTTTAATTATTATCACAGGTGCCTCTTTTTATCAGCCATGCAGCCTATTTAAATGGAAAAATATGCTACTGTGTAGTATGGTATCATTGTGTGCTCCACACTGAACATGGACCAGAGAAATCAAAGGAGAGAGATGTCTGAGGAGCTCAGAAAGAAAATTAATAGATCGCCATGTTAAAGGTTTCAAGACCATCTCCAAGCAGCGTAATGTTCCTGTGACCACAGTTGCCAAAATTATTCAAAAGCATTTGGTTCGTGAGACTGTAGCCAATCTCCCAGGATGTGGACACAAGAGGAAATGCAACTCCAGGTTGATCAGAAAGATGGTAGAAACCATCCAAAGGCAACCATCCAAAATCATTCAGCTACAAGGTCAGGGTATGTCACTTTTTGATCACATCATCTGTCATGTTTTGAACAATAATGGGTTCAATGGAAGAACACCCAGGAGGGCTCCATTATTGACAGAAAAACATAAAAAAGCCTGACTGGAAATTGTCAAAATGCCTGTTCACAGACCCCAAAGATTATCTTTTGGACTGATGAGACAAAAGTGGAGCATTTTGGCCAGTCACATCAGCTCCATGTTTATAGAAGGGGGTGCTTTGCTGCATCTGGCAGGGTACCACCTTTTTTATCCATGCCATTTTCATTTGTTAGAAGGAAGAGTGCAAATAAAATTTCCCTTTGAAGATGGGTAGTTACTTTTAAACCCATGTGATGTTGACTTTCCATAAATAAACCTTTTAAGGCATAAGTGACAGGTCTGAGGTTTAGTGGAGACTTTCAGCCTCAGAACTGACCTCAGCATTCTTTGGGTTGGTTTTAGTTTTCCTTTAAGCTGATCTGGTGATCATTCTCATAACTGTTCTTCAGCAGTAAGACTTTCCTTAGGGATTTCCTTTAACTTCCAGCGCCCCTAGTGAGTGGCAGACTGTTACGGCAGCTCTGCTCATTTCTGAGCTTCTTTTACCTTTTTCTATTTTTATTCTCTTTAGATTTTTAATTAATTACTTGTAACTTAAATCAGATACCATGCAATACCATTTCGTGCTAGTTTTGGCCATTTCTGTTCAGTGTTCTTTACATTTTTTTTGTTTGGAGACTGAGCACGTGGCTTCTTTGTTTACATTTGAGAACAGCTGTTAGCGCTGTGCCCACAGTGGTGCTGCCGGCGGACAGACCCAACATCTCTAGTGAGCTGAGGAGGAAAAGACGGGGATGTCGTGCCCGGAGGGAGTGTCTTTGGTTAAGAAGGAGATGATACAGACCATCTCTCCCTTCCATAAATGTGGGGAATTTTAAAATCTCTCCCTAACAAAATAGACAAGCTAGCAGCACTAACCTGGTAATAGGCTGAATTCTGGCAGTGTAGCATCATAATGCTAATGGAGACCTGGCTAACACTGCTAACTCCAGACACTAATGTGGCGCTGCTCGGATTCCAGCAGCTGTGGATGGACAGGATGAGGGAGAGCAGTAGAAGGAAAGGAAGTGGACTCGCAGTATTTGTGAACAAAAGATGGTGTAACCCTGGACACATCACTGCGAAAGAACAACTCTGCAGTAGAGACTGCTAGCAGTTAGCAAACAACAATACTACCTCCCAAGAAAATTCTCACATGTTATCGTGATAATGGTATTTCAGCCATCCAGGTCAAGAGAGAACTGAGGAGGATCAATGCTAGGAAGCCAGTGGGTCCAGATTGCATGAGCTCTAGGGTTGTCGAGTGCTGCGCAGATCAACTGTGTGGGGTGATGGAGCACATGTTCAACTTGAGCCTGAAGCTGGGGAGAGTATCACAGCTCTGGAAGTAGTACCAGTGTAGTACCAGTGCCAAAGACCCCATACCTTAAGGACCTCAACAGCTACAGGCCGGTGGCTCTGACATCCCACCTCATGAAGACCCTGGAGAGGTTAGTCCTTGCTCAGCTTCGGCCCCTGGTGAGCTCATCATTGGACCCATTTCAGTTTGTCTACCAGCCTGGCATTGGAGTGGATAATGCTGTCATCCAGCTGCTACACCATTCCCTCTCACATTTGGAGACTGCTGGGAGCACTGTGAGAATCATGTTCTTTGATTTCTTTAGTGCCTTCAACAAAATCCTTCCCACAATCCTGAGGGACATGCTGGAGCACAGAGGAGTGGATCATCACCTCACAGCATGGATCCTGAACTACCTTACTAACCAACAACAGTATGTGAGAACCCAGGGCTGTGTGTCAGACAGGGTGGTCTGCAGTACGAGACCCCACAGGGAACATTTCTTGTATCATTCCTCTTTATCATCTACACTGCAGACTTATCCTACAACTCCACCAACTGCTTCTTGCAAAAGTTCTCTGATGACTCTGCAATAGTAAGCCTCATCACTGATGGGGATGATGGAGTACAGAGAACTGACCAGGGAGTTTGTGGACTGGTGCCGGCAGAAGTACCTCCAGATCAACACTGGAAAAACCAAGGAGCTGGTGGTAGACTTCTGCAGGCACAAATATCCTCCACTTCACCTGCTCAACATCCAGGGTATGGACATTGAGGCTGCAGAAATCTGAACAATAAACTAGACTGGACCTACACAAATGCTCTCTACAAAAAAGGGCAGAGCAGGCTGAACCTGCTGTGGAGGCTCAGGTCTTTTGGAGTGCAGGAGCCGCTCCTGAAGACCTTTTATGACTCTGCAGTGGCATCAGCTATGGGAACAGAAAGAAACTGAACATGTAGGAGACATCGACAGCACTGACCAGCTCTTTCAGTGGCAGGTTGTTGCACCCATGGTGTGGGAAGGAGAGATTCCGAAGGTATTTCTTTCCAGCTGCTGTCAGACTGTAAAACCAACACCTTGCAGCTGACCACACACAGACACACACATTCAAACACAATGGACTGACAAGTGGAAATTTCTGTTATGCACAATATTTTTCTTATGTGCAATACTTCTCTTCTGTGCAATATTCTGGTACAACAAGTGCAACTTGTGTGGCTTTTTCTGGTGCAACATGCACAATTTTTAGGGGTAAAATATTGCTGTTTTACCAATTACCCATTGCAAAATTTGTCTTGTTACACTATTACTGTTATGTCAATGCCTGTCACTTAATTTTTGCAATGGGCAATTTGTCAAATTTTTGCTACACTGTTACTGTTTTGTCATACCTGTATATATCCATTGTGTCCATTTATGTCCATGTCCACTATGTACAAATACACATACATATATAGGTTTATATAGACATACACAGACACATGTCTGTTTATAGTTTTTGTATTAGTCGTACAGTCTACCTTTTTATTTTATTGTGTTAGCTTTTTATTTATTGTTTTGCCACTTTCTACTGCTCTTACCTTTGTACTGTCCACTTCCTTCTATAGCAATGCAAATTTCCAACTTGTGGGACTAATAAAGGTTTATCTTATCTTCTCTCATCTTATAAAAACCTTCAGAATGGTTTTCGCCATCTGAGCAACATTATCAATCAATATTGGAGTATGGTTCTGATTGTGGCAGTTACTGTTTGCCATGGTTAGTCTGAGAGAAGCTTGGGCTTGAAATTTATCTATTGCTAGCTAGAAAAAATAGAACAATTTCATCTGTTACCAAGTAATCAACAGCTGTGTGTAGCTAAAAACCTCAGACTCAAAACAAGGCAAAGGACACCTATCTAAATACCAAACTTAAATTTAGGATGAAAAAGAGCATCACAGAAGAAAGTGGTGTCTGGGACACAACAATATAAATCACAAATAGTGTCCAACAGTCAGCCCAGTGTAGCGTAGGCGTGAACCTAATCGCAGAGTAACATGAGAGAGTAGGTAGCTCTGAGAACGCTCTCTGAATAGTCCACCAGGTACTGGACAACCAGGTACGCCACAGCCTCTATAGCACGAGTCCAGGATCCATTGGACAGTATAAATGGGACCTCCGCCAGGTCACGGTACAGGACGGGAATGGCCTAGACATTGATACTCTGGGGTATGCAGAGTATATACCAGCCAGTGAAAGCACAGCCGTTTAAGTTTCCAGCTGCACCCTAATCCACGAATGCAGTTGTCACGGCACGTTTGTGGCCCAACTGAATGTGGGTCTGAACCATTAAATGGGAAATGGTTGTGGTGGTCAAGGAGATGACTAGTGGACCAGATGAGTTCCCTGCCATTCATCTGGTCTGACCATTTCCCGGTTGGAGAGGGCAGACCGCATGATGGTGCTTGGGGGAGGCACAATATGCGCACAGGCCTTCGCAATAGCATCTGTCGCTCTCCTTGGGGGTCAGAGAGGCGCGCCCAATCTGCATGGGTTCCCTGGCACCCGAGTGGTCCACAGAAGGAGGCAAAGAACTGACTGATGATGTTTCCAAGGCTGATGGAGCTCATGCTGTCTTGCTCCATGAAGTTGTCAGAGGAAGGGTACGAGAAGCTGGCCTTGTACGGGAGATCATTCATTGATCAATACGGAGGCATTGCTGGATCAATCCTTCTGCGTTAGCAGTGAGCTCACAGGCGGTGAGTTCATTTTTCATCTTGGAAGCCAAACCCTCGTAAAAGGCTGACCAGAGTCCCCCCAAGTGGTTTGCAGTTATGTGGACAACCGTGTGTGTGTGTGTGTGTGTGTGTGTGTGTGTGTGTGTGTGTGTTTGTGTGTGTGTATACTGTACAGATGGGTATATATATGCAATATAGAATATACAATATATGTATTTATTTATTTATTTATTTATTTGTCTGAGGAGTTATGTACGGTTAACTAGCTGTGGTGGCATGTCCTGGTTGAGAAGTCCTACAGCATGAGGATAGAAGCTCTTCCTGAGACTCTCTGTTCTGGCCATAAGACTCCTGAAACGTTTGCCTGATTTAAGCTGGTGAAACAGACAGTTACTGGGGTGCGATGAGTTTCTGACGATCCTTATTTCTTTGGTCCTGCATCTCCTGGTTTAGATGTGCTGGAGAGACGGCAGAGCTGAGCTGCTGCAGCGTTCTGCAGCCCAAACCACTCTCTGTAGTTTCTTAATGTCCTGGACACAGCTGTTTCTACAGCACCAGAGTAAAAAGTCACGTCGTGCTCTGTGATGTTAATGACATCACTGTGGTCCATCAGCTGGCTACTGCTGGCCAGTGGAGGACGATGTGCTCGTTTCCTCAGTCTGTTTCAGACTCCACTGCGGGTCCTGCGGTGTTTATTTGTTTGCCGCTGTGGGACTACTGGGTCGTGTTCTTTGTTGTTTGTGCTCTGGAGTATCTCTGCCAGTCATGATGAGTCGGGTTTTTTTCTATTGCATTAAGCATCTTAGCTGTGGGCAGCGGATGGAATGACTCAGTTGTCCTGGTGATCAACGGAGATACACTCAACTCTGACATACAAACTGAGTTTGCATGCCGGGATGCTGGTCTCAGCTTCTTATGTTCCTGAGAGAACCCATGCAGCTGGGACCATTATCAGCCCAGAGCAGCTATCAGCCCAGCATTATCAGAGCAGCTATCAGCCCAGGAAGGAATCAACTGGCAAACTCATGGGATCTACCTGCAGTGTGCCAAAGAGGGGCACTGGTGCTGAAAGTATCCAAAAAGGAAGGCAAAAGATATAAAAAAGAAGGGATCCTAAAATACTTTTTTTCTGGTGAAGAAGTGAATTTTTCCCACTGTCTTTATGTATAATATATATATATTTATTTTCATTATGTTGCTATATTATTATTGTTTTACAATGATGTTGTGTCATATGGATAGTGTTTGACTGCATTCTCTGGGGCAGACTGCTAACTTCAGCAGTAATAATGATACCAAGGAAGGTCAAATTCAAATTCTGTCTAGAAATAAGTGTCAAATCTCTTGTTCTCCATCCAAGTGCATACACAGACTTCCATGATTAAATAAGATTTATTTAACTCAAAGCAAACAAGCTCAAGGGCTTGAAAACAAGATTTAAAACTATAATGAAAAGAGAGTAAGAGACTACACAAACAGGGTAATCAGGACATTGGACCTACACTTAGGTCCACACAACGGAGAGCTAAATACTAAACATAGGACCCTACAAACCAATAAACTCAAACCTCTCATCATCTGAGCACACCAGTCAGCTGCCACACATTATGTAAACACATAAAAAACAAAAACCAATGGAAAAGGACGGCTTCTAATGGCCGCCAACCGTCACAGTAATCCCCCTCTAAGGCGCCACACCGGGACACCAACAGAGCACCAAAACCACCCCAAGGGTGGAGGAGGGGTAGGCGGAGGCAAAGGGAAGTGTCCCATGAGCCCCACCTTGGCGTCTCTCACAGGAGTACAACCGGGAGCCCCTCACAGTCCTCAGGGGCAGAGCCCCCTACCAGTAGCCCCTCACTGTCCTCCGGGGTGGAGCCCCCTACCGGGAGCCCCTCACTGTCCTCCGGGGTGGAGCCCCCTACCGGGAGCCCCTCACAGTCCTCGAAGGTGGAGACCTCTACCGGGAGCCCCTCACTGTCCTTAAGGACAGAGCCCCCTCCGGGGACTGTTCCCGGAGGCAGAGCCCTTTAACTGGAGCCCCTCTCTGCCCTCAGGGCTGAAGCCCCCTCCTGGGAGCCCTTGAGTGGGGAACCTCTCGCTGTCCTCGGAGCCGGGGCCTCTTACCTGGAGCCCCTCCCTGTCCATGGGAGTGGAGCCCTCGGGGAGCCCCTCGCTGTTCTCAGAAATGGAGCCCTCCCTGTGACCTCCACCGAAGCCCTCAGTGACCCCAGTACCCCCCCCCCAAAAAAAATTAAGGGGAAGACCCCTGGTTCCTGTGGCTGCTACAAGCCCCTCTGTGGCTGCTATGGGCCCCTCTGCTGTGGCAACAGGCCCTTTCCCTATAGCTACAGGACCATCTGCTGTGGCTACAGGCCCCTCTCGGGCCTCTGCTGTGCTATTTGGCCTCGCTGTAATGGCTAAATGAACCTCTATGGTGGCTACAGCTACAAGCCCCTCAGAAAGCCCCTGTGCTAAGGTTATAGGCCCATCTGCTGCTATAGACCCCTCTGCAAGCCCCTCTTTGGTTAACAGCCCCTCTTCTAAGGCTACAGACCCTCCTGCAGCTAAGAGCCCCTCTGCTAAGGCTAACGGCCCCTGTGGAAACCCCTCTGTGGCTAATGGCCCCTCTACTGGGCTGAGCTGCTGGGTTGTCAGGCTAAGCTGCTGGTCTACTGTGGGCTTTAATGGCTTCACTAATGAGTCTGTCACTACTTACTGGCCTAATAAATCTTTTGAGCTTAGCGGCTGGGCTACTATGGGCCTTAAGTGCCCAACTAAAGAGCCTGATGGTTCATCTACAGGGCTCATCAAAAGGTCTATGGGCTCTGGGCTGCCTGCTTTCGCCCCGACTCTAGCCCCAGGTAGTGTACTACCTGGGGCTGGTAAATCAAGCCGGGGGGCTGGCGTGGGAGGCTGCAGCTGTCTCCGAGGTGCCGGCACTGGTCTCCGGAGAGTGTGAGTGAGTGTGGTTTTGGCACTCGCGAGCATGGTCTTGGCGCTAGCGAGCGTGGTCTCTCTCGTTCGCTCCCCCTCCCGACCTCTCTCGGAAGCTGCGAGACCCTCACACTCTGGGACGGATGCGCGACCCTCCCGCTCTGCTGCTACAGCGACCTCTCGCTCTGCTGCTTGGCTCTCAGGCTCTGCTGGGGCTGCAGGGCTCTCACGCTTTGTGGTGGCGGCATGAATGTATTGCTTATGGAATTAAAATGTTATAGCCCAATAAATAAAGGGATGCAAAAATGCTCATAAATGGCCCAGAGTTACTTATGATTAAAGCTCTACACCCTTGAGAAGTGAAAGACAAATCCTCAGAAGGAGGAGGAAACAAGGTTTGAAAGATTGCTTGAAACACTGTAACCTAAAGATAAAAGGGGGTCCTGTAATATTTGACTGCTTGACCCTCACTTCTCTGTTTGGTCAAGACATCTAAACTGTTTCATTTGTTTTTTATGTCTCTTCCTCTATACATGTTGAGTCTTACCTAATTGTTTAATAAGAGGAGGACTTGGTTTTGATAATTCCTTTCCCATCTTTGTCTCTGCTAAACAAGAGTTGCGTATGATCAAAACTGACTCCATATTTTTAAGAGTAAAAGAGTAGGGGAAAGTTAGATTGGTTGCCACATTGTTGATTTCCAGGTCAGAATTCAGCACTTTCCTGAAAATGTAAAATCTGACTGCTAAAGCTACAGATATCTGTTTGGTCAAGACGTCTAAACTGTTTTTTTGGTTTTTTATGTCTCATTCTCTGAACAGTAGAGACTTACCCCGTTGTTGAGTAGGAGGAGGACTTGGTTTTGGTAACTTTCTCATCTTTGTCTCTGTTAAACAAGAGTGGCATATGATCAAATCTGACTCCATATGCTTATGAGTAAAAGAGTAGGGGAAAGTTAGATTGATTGCCACATTGTTGATTTCCAGGTCAGAAGTGAGCACTGTCCTGAAAATGTAAAATCTGATTGCTAAAACTACACATATCTGTTTGGTCAAGACATCTAAACTGTTTTATTTGCTTTTTTATGCCTCATCCTCTGAAAAGTTGAGACTTACCCCGTTGTTGAGTAGGAGGAGGACTTGGTTTTGGTAACTTTCCAAACTTTGTCTCTGTTAAACAAGAGTTGCATATGATCAAAACTGACTCCATGTGTTTAAGAGTAAAAGAGTAGAGGAAAGTTAGATTGTTTGCCACATTGTTGATTTCCATGTCAGAAGTGAGCACTGTCCTGAAAGTGTAAAATCTGACTGCTAAAGCTACACATATCTGTTTAGTCAAGACATCTAAACTGTTTTATTTGCTTTTTTATGTCTCATCCGCTGAACAGTTGAGACTTACCCAATTGTTGAATAGAAGGAGGACTTGGTTTTGGTAACTTTCCGATCTTTGTCTCTGTTAAACAAGAGTGGCATATGATCAAAACTGACTCACATCTAAATGTCAGAGTTCTGTGGTGACATTCTTAATAGCATTTTGAAAAACTTCTGGTTGATGAACTTGTGAATTCAAGTGTCAATAAAAGCTTCTCCTGCATAAATATGTCTCAGGTCTCATACCGGTAAAACTCAAGCAGGACAACTCCTAATGGACAACATTGCTGATGAATTGGATCCAATTCATCAGCAATGTTGTCCATTAGGAGTTGTCC
>JBBJLS010071796.1:0-10839 GCA_037577275.1 Bryconaethiops microstoma
TCCTAATTTCCCTGATTCATTGGGAACAGCTGTTTTAATCAACTCAACAGGTGAAAAACAGCAGCTCTCTGCAGATGTTTTGTGGACAGTCATGGCTAAGACAAAGGAGCTCTCTGAGCTCTCTTGGATTTTGCAAATGCTCATCTGAACTAAGAAGACTTCCGTTCTTCTTTGTTATGGTCAGATGAAACAAAAATTGAATTGTGTGGCCACAATGATGTATCCATCATTTGGCGTAAAAAGGAGAAGCCTTCAACCCTAAGAACACCATCCCCACTGTGAAACATGGTGGAGGGAACCTAATGCTATAGGGGGTGTTTTTCAGCCAATGGACCAGAGAACCTGATCACAGTAAACGGCACCTTGAAAAACACAATTCATCAAGATTCTCAACAACAACATTAGGCAATCTGCAGAGAAACTTGGCCTCCGGACCACTGGACATTTTAGCATGACAATGACCCAAAACACAGCAAAAGTGGTGAAGAAATGGTCAGTGGATAAAAACATTAACGTTTTGCAGCAGCCCAGCCAGTGTCCTGACCTGAATCCCATTGAGAATCTGTGGAGGGAGCTAAAGAGCAGGGTGATGGTAAGGAGAACCTCAGACCTGAAAGAGCTGGAGCTCATTACTAAAGATGAATGGGCAAAAATACCAGTGGAGACTCGCAAAAAGCTGGTCACCAATTATACATATATACATACATACATACATACACACACATACATACACACACGCACACACACACTTATATATATACTACCAATCAAAAGTTTGGACACACTTTCTCATTCTACGATTTCCTTTGTTTTTATTATTGACTACATTGTAGATTAATATTGAAAACATCACCTATTGCTCTGATGACAGCGTTGCATACTCTTGGCATTTATTCAATCAGATTCATGAGCTATCGACCTGGAATGCTATTTAATTAACAGGTGTGCTTAGTCAAGAGTTAATTAGAGGAATTTTGTGCCTTCTTAACACAGTTAGTAATCCTATTCAACTATGGTTCTACTCCACATTATGGCAAGAACCACTTACCTAAGTAAAAAACCAACAGTCCATCATTACCTTACAGTTTTTTGTTTACTGCATAATCCTATGTGTTCCTTCATCACTTTTCTCAATATTAATCTACAATGTAAAAACAAAGAAAAAAAATTCATGAGAAGGTGTGTCCAAACTTTTCATATATATATATATACACATACATACATATCCCCCCACCTTGAGTGTTCTGTATGAGACTAAAGGGCAATTAAAATCTATAACAATATATATACAAATCACATAATCTATACTCCTGGTAAGCTTGCGAGTATGATCAGCATAATTTTTGCAAGGCTGGGGGGCAGATGCAAGGTCAAATGGGATGCGGCAGAAAAGGAATAGTCTGTCATGTGTGATAAATGCTGTTATATCACTGTCTGGATGCAGTAACATTTGACGGTAAGCAGAAACAAGGTTGATAGCTAAGAAAACTGTTGTTCCTCTGAGTTCTGTGAATAGCTCGTTCATGTGCAGTAAGGGGTAATAGTCACTGATGATGGCTTTGTTCGGTTCCCTGAGGTCAACACACATACACAATTTTTCTCCACCCTTTCTCTGGGCCACAACTATAGGAAAGACCCATGGAGATACATCAATGTGTTCTATAATGCCCTGTTCTTAAACAGTCTCACTGACAATGGAAGCCTTCTGAGGTTTAGTTGTACTGGTACAGCATGGTTTAAGCTGATTTAAGATGAATTTTGTGTACAAATCCTTTCGCACAACCAGTCTCCCGTACTTGAACGCCAGGTACTGTACATGGTACTGTCGATGCTTTCTTCATAGCAGGAAAATTGTCAGAGCTGGTATTTGTATGGACTTTGGTGCCATTATTACACATGTGCAGTGCCGCAACTAAATCTAACCCTAACAGAGCAGTGCCTGACTTAATCACTATGAATGAGCCTGTGGTTGAATGTCCATCATGAGTAACTGTAGCATGCATGCACACTAGTAGGAAACACATGTAGGAAAGCAGGTCTGGTACATGCTCTCTGGTATAACAGAAACAGAAAAACCTGTGTCTACTATCAACTCAACATTAACCCAACATGTTCCATAAGAACGAACCTTGTTGTATCAGTTTTTCCTAAGGAAAGGCAGGTGGTGTGGTTTGTTTGAATACAGGTGGTATTTTGTGTCAGTCATTTATCATGTAGAGTGAGTCTGGGCAGTCCAGCAGATGGCACTAATTCCACACTTGTGCAGCTCCAAGCCCACAGGAGAAGAAAATCCAGGCTTCTGCTGCTACAGTGTTTGGTGCGAGGGGAGCAGGAGCTGCACTGCTGGAGGTAAGATGTTTTGCTCTGGTCCACTGTGTTCACAGCTCGTTTTCCATTAGAGAAGTGCTGGAGAATTGTTCTGCAAAATGTACATTTCTGAAAAGGAGGAAAATGTGTGAGGCAACACCAGGGGCGGACTGGGAGAAAAAACGGCCCTGGCATTTTGTTGTAGAATGGCCCACCACATATAATTACGCAATTAATCGCATCGTTATACGCAAAATTAAATAATGAATTCAAAAGTGTAGTATTACGCACTTTTATTTTAAAAGTACTACTATATGAACAAAAGTGCAATAACATTTGGTTTGCAAACACTTTAAAGAAATAAGGTGCTTTTTAATCTCAACTTAAACATTAATGTAATTAAATCAAATATAAAACCAAAGCCATTTGCCACTGCATTAACATTTTATCTAGTTTGTTATAGAAAAACAAGTTACCCTCAGAACATTATAGTCCATAACATTATAGTAGCTGCAAAGGGGGACCAACTCCATATGAAAGTCTATGTATCTGAATGCAGTGTCATTAATGGTCAGACGTCCCTTTAAAATAATTGTTGGCGTTAAGTAAATAATGTGTTAATGCGATAACACATTAACGTGCCCAGCCCTAATACAAACATAACATAAAGCGCAGGGATTAGAGCAGGACATAGGTTGGTTATGTACTTCAGTACATGGAATCAATTTTATTAGCATTTCCAGAACTATCAATGGTTGCACTGCAGTTATGTGTGCAGTGAGTAATAATAACAGTGAGCAAGGCAGGTTCATGCCTCTTTGTTTATTGTTTCTTTTTTTTTAAATGAATAACTTAACTTTATTACTGCGGGTCACAACATTTCTCATTATAGACTGTGTTTAAACAAAACAATCTGCATTTAAAGCTGTCATGGCCTACATTTTAAAGTTCTTTATATTTTTGCATAAATCATTAGATTCCCACAATACTCCTGAAAATAGACAATGAAAATCCAATAAAAAATAAGATGAGAATATTTATATATTTATAGTGAAAATTGTTCGAGTGCACCATCAGCAGAAAAGCGATGGTGTGCGTGGCAGGGTTGCAAGGAGAAAGCCACTGCTCTCCAAAACATTGCTGCTGGTCTACTGTTTACTAAAGATTATGGGACAGAAAATCATTCACCAGAAGGACACTACCAAAATAAGACAATCCAGTATTAGAACCTTAACCTGCCTGCGAAACATAGTGGTGGTAGTTTCATGGTTTGGGCCTGTTTTGCTACATCTGGGCCAGGATGGCTTGCTGTCATTTATGGAACAAAGAATTAAGAAATATGCCTGCAGGAATGTATCAGGACATCTGTCTATGCAGCAGGACAGGGTCCCTCCACACAAGGTGTTCTACCAAAGAATTGTTAAAGAAGAGTAAAGTTAATGTTCTGAAATGTCCAAGACAAAGTCCTGACCTTAATCTAGTAGAAACGTTGTGGAAGATCCTGAAGCAAAAGGCTTATTTGAGAAAACCCACCAACATCCCAGAACTGAACCTGTCCTGTACAGAGGAATGGACTAAAAGTCCTCCTGATCAACAATTACCAGAAACGTATTGTTGAAGTTATTGTTGCACACCAAACACTAAAAGTAAGATTTACATATTTTTGCCAAAAACTGATATGTAATATTGTATCAGTTTGCACAATACATAAATGGGTAAGTATAAACTTTTGGGCCATATTTTTAGTTCAGTTCTTCTTATCTACATTTGGTAAAATCTGAAGTTTTTTGTCATTTATGCACAAATATTGAACATTCTAAAGAGCTTACAAATTAGATAACCATATGTTTTTGCCCTGTCTCCCCAAAATCATGATTTTTAAAAAATTTAATCAGAGTCTAACTGAAAATGATCATTTTGCTGCATTTAATGATTTGTGTTAAATATTGATTTTCTTTTACTCCTCCAGAAATGAATCACATCCTGGTGCAAGTCTGCTCTCTGTGTCTGCCCTTCTGTACAGCTTAAATTTTCCTTCACAAACACATCAGCAGGTGCTGCTGAGAAGAATACACCATGCCACTGACATCAGGATGGGACATATGATGACATGGCATCCAGAAGAAGCTCTCATATTCTGAGATACAACACTACGCAAAGACTGACACAGAAAACTGGAATTTACCTCTGCTCTGAATGTGGGAAGAGTTTTAGTGGACAGAGTGATCTCCAAACCCACCAGTGCATTCATACAGGAGTGATGCCATATCAGTATACAGAGTGTGGGATGGTCTTCAAGGAAATAAGTCATTTGAAAGAACACCAGTGCATTCACACGGGAGAGAAACCTTATCACTGTAGAGAGTGTGGGAAGGGTTTTAATCGGCAAAGTCATCTCCAAGTACACCAGCGCATTCACACAGGACAGAAACCACATCAATGCTTGGATTGTGGCAAGGTTTTTAAGCAAACAAGTGATTTAAAAAAACACCGGCACATTCACACAGGAGAGAAAACGTATCACTGTACAGAGTGTGGAAAGAGCTTTAATCAAAAGAGTGTTCTTCAACGTCACAAGCGCATTCACACAGGAGAGAAATCATATCACTGTACAGAATGTGGGAAGGGTTTTAGTCGACAGAGTACACTTCAGCGTCACCAGCGCATTCATATGGGACTTAAACCTTATTATTGTACAGAGTGTGGGAAGAGTTTTAGTCAACAGAGTCATCTCCAAACACACCAGCGCATTCATACAGGACTTAAACCATATTACTGTACAGAGTGTGGGAAGAGTTTTAGTCAACAGAGTCATCTCCAAACACACCAGCGCATTCACACGGGACTTAAACCGTATTACTGTACAGAGTGTGGAAAGAGTTTTAGTCAACTGATTAATCTTCAAACTCACCAGCGCATTCACACTGGAGAAAAGCCGTATCACTGTACAGAGTGTGGAAAGAGTTTTACTCGTCAGAGTAATCTCCAAATACACCAGCGCATTCACACGGGAGAGAAACCATATCGTTGCTTAGATTGTTGCAAGGTTTTTAAAGATGCAGTTTGTTTTAAAATACACCGTCGCATTCACACAGGAGTGAAACCGTATTACTGTACAGAGTGTGGAAAGATTTTTAATCAGCTGAGTAATCTTTGTCGTCACCTGCTCATTCACTCGCAAGTGAAACCATATCACTGTACAGAGTGTGGAAAGAGTTTTAATCAACAGAGTCATCTCCAAACACATCAGCGCATTCACACAGGTGAAAGACCGTATTTTTGCTCACAGTGTAGGAAGAATTTCTCTAATCTAACTTGTGTCAATAGGCACAAATGCATTAGGAAGGTAGCAGAAAGCAAGGCCTTTTAGAAGCTACAAGTGGCTGATCAAATCAGGGTGTTAGATTTGTTAGATATTACCTCTGCCTTAGCCAACTCTGGAAGTGGAAGAATCTACGACAGCAACAACAACTCCTAAAAAGCTGTGCACCATCTGACTGAGTGCTGAAAACCATGGGTATTCTCTGTTGCATCATTCAAATCAGAGCTCCAAAGCACCTCTGCAAGAAACATCAGCACAAGAATTGTACATGAAAAGCATCATGAAATGGGTTTCCATGGTTGTGCAACTGCACACAAGCCTAAGTCAATTGAAAGATTTGGATGGAGCTGTGGAAACTTGTTCTCTGGAGTGTTCTCATGCTTTACTTTCTGGCAGTCGGATCAATCTGGATTTGGCAGATTCCAGGCGATTGCTCCCTGAGAGAATACAGAGCGCCGACTGTAAAATTTGGTGGAGGAGGGATAATGGACTGAGGCTGTTTTTCAGAGTTTGGGTTTGACACTTAAATTCCAGACAAGTGTAATGTTAACACTGCAGCTAAAAAAAAAAAAGGACACCATCTGTAGCTATATACACTTCCAGTGTTATGGCAACAATTTGGAGAAGGCACTTTACAATTACAGCATTTAGCAGACGCTTTTATCCTAAGTGACTTCCATTCCCTAACTAAAGGGGACAGTCTCCGTGGAGCAACTTGGGGTTGCTCAGGAACCCAGTTGGTATGCTGAAGGTAGGATTCAAACCCATGACTTCTTGGTCCAGAGGCAAATATGCTACCCACTAGGCCACCGCCACCCTCCTTTTTTGTTCTAGAATGAACATGCCCCTGTGCACAAAGCAAAGTGTATAACAAGATGGTTTGATGAGTTTGGTTTGAAGAAGTTCAAGTGGCCTTTATAGGGTCCTTACCTTTAGAATGAATTAGAAAACTGATTGTGAGCCAGACCTCCTTGTCATTAGTACATGACCTCTTTTGTCATGATGGGCACACATTCCCACAGATACTCAATCTCACAAAAAGGGGGAATTCCATATTAATTCCAATGGCTTTGGAGTGGGATCTCCAGTAATCTCATATAGGTGTGGCCACAAACTTTTGGAAATGTAGTGTGTGAAAAACACTGAAGCAGGTGTCAGTATTTAAAGCAAAATGTCCTTTCTTGTGTGAATTGTATTCTTGTATAATTATGTTTTAATGCATTTTAGTTTTGCATCTTTAGTTCCTTATGATTTACGATTTAAGCATGAGAGCAGCAGCACAATATCTCTGAAGTGTTAGTGGGAAAAGTGATGAGCCATGAAAACCTGGCATTGTGAGAGGAATGATCATGTACAGTATAAGCATGATATATATATATATATATATATGCTGCATTGTTTGGAAATTGTTTTGCTGATGTTTGTGTTTAGGGTACTGCCATGTTACCTAGCTTTCAGGCCCCTTCAAATTCCCCCCTATTCTTCTTATTGCAAATTTAATGTTACCACCCATATGTCTGTCCCTAATGGGCATAACCCATAATCACATAAATGTATCAGCCCATAGTGAGCAAAACCATTAACCATATAGGTGTGTCAAAACAATAGAAGGTCTCATTGTATTGATTACAAATATTTTTTGTACTTAGGATTTAAGATACTAACAATGCCCAAATGACAAATGTTTTTTTTAATTGCAGAATACAATAGAACTAAATGAAGGGCTGGCATTATAAATTATTATACAACAGCCCAGTCATGAACAGCCACCTGAAATGAATTAGACAGTTTACTAGAAAACATCAGATTTTTGTTCTGTGACCATCATTATAATCGATATTAAATCATAACAGTCAAGAGCTGTAAAAATCCATGTTCTGAATATCATTATGTTAAAATACACCTCACTTACTGTGGGATGCATAGAAAAACCAAGGTATCAACATCTAACACTCAGAGTCCACAGTGTTCCATTCCTGCAATGTGTGCCTCCTTTTTTAGAGGCAAGGTAAAACACTGCTTGGTGAGGGTTGATCTTAAAAGTACTTCTCTAAGACCACACAACTTCAGTGAACAACAGCATCAGTATAGGTACAGCTGACATGAACTTTAAGGCCCTCTTAATTGCACCAATAATAGATAAATCCATATGTTACCATATATCTAAAGCTCTTCACACTATTTTCTAGTTTAACATTAAGCAAATGTAACTAGGATGTTCAAAAAATACAGTAATGTTTTTTTTACATATAAAAGTCAATCCTGGGGTGTATTGAATTATATGAATTTTTCTGAACAGTAAAAGATGACACTTTTTCATTGTTCTTTGTTTTGAAGAATATTGACTATATATTTTGTAAACTCCTTGTTAAAGGCAATAAAGCATGATTACTTACCTGCAAATTTACATTTATTTACATGAAATTTGTCCATTATTATAAGTTTAAACTTGTATTCACAATTATGTCTTTATGTAGGAAAGCAACACCACATTTACCCCAAAATAAAAGAGAATTTTCATCAGCATTTTCTATAACAAACTCACAAAGCTGTTTTAGCAATGGGCAATTCTGGAACAAATAGACAACAAACATTACAGTTCACATCAATGTCTGTATTAATGTAGTTCTTAGCTTTACAGAATGGGATGAATGATATAAAGAGATTCCCTTACCCTTATTAGTAACTAAGTAACTATTAGATAGAAGCCAAATCATCCACAGACCGGTTCCAGCCAGATATTGGACATGATAAAGTTGCAATATCTCTTTGGAAAAGAGTTTTGCCAGAAATTTTACCTATAGGAATTTACAAAGACAACTGTTGGACAGAAATAGGAGCTTCATCAATATAATTACAGGCAAGGAAGATGTTTAAGCCACACAGTTTAGACAAAATATGGAGAGATATAATGTTCCAAATGAAGGAGGGGTTTCTGAGAAATTGCTTCAACAAATGTATCGTAAATGTGTTATTTAATGTGTTCAAATCTGAAAAAGACCACCATTTTCACAGGAATTCAAGAAAACAGTTTTCTTTTAGTGATGTGTCTTGACGATTGACGAACATTTGGTCGATGTCTTTCAGGAGCTCATTATCATGACGCAGAGCAAAAGCAGCAGGTTTTCTCTTGGGCATCCCTACCTAATGCCTCTACACATTTTAAATCTGGAGGGTGTACCGCCCATCAGTTTAACGGAACTATAGCAATTCCTATAAGACTTTTAATATTAGTTTCTACAAAATGTCCAGGACTAACCTGAAAGTTTTTGTAATGTGTGTTTTAGTTAAGAAACCTGACAGAGTTTGTTCAGTAACTGACTTTAGAACCAACTTGAGTATTGGTCAGTAATAATGTAAATAACTTGTAGTCATTACTGAGTAAAGAAATTGGACGCCAATTGTCAACAGTTTGTCTCATAATGGAAGCAGTTAACCCCCGAGTCATGATAGATGGGAGGCATTCATTTACAATACATTCTTTAAATACTTCAGATAAGAAGGGACCTGTTTTGTTAACAAGCCATTGGTACCTGTATATACCATATTGTTAAGGAGATTGCATTCTTAACCTCAGGCGTAAATGTTTATCACACAAATCTATTTCATCCTTGTCAACTGTTCAAAATCCTTGTTCAAAAATATGTCACCAGATACTTGCCAAAACTCTATAAATGTTTGTCTTGTCTGCATGTGAGACTGGTGCAGGAAACATTGAAACACATATGCATGAAATTCAGTGGAGAGATAGATAATTCTTAATACATATGGTTTGATCACATAAATGGATAAACAAATCAATCCAAAAACATAACTACAAAAAACACAGAGGGAACCACAAACACAGGCTCACTACAGAACAAACAGCTTGGAAACTGAAAACACAGTCACTGGGCAAAAAGTAAAACGCATTCAAACTATATTACAAACGAGATCAGGTCATCATTTTCTATTTGTGAGTTCTAACCATAAGTATTGAAAGGTTGGTTAATTCAAAGAGTAGTGGGCGTGTTTCCTGAAGTAAGAATCATATTTTACCTGATAAAATGAAAGATGAAAAAAGCTGGTTTAACACAAATCTCTTCTTGATAAAGTGGTTTGACAATAACATTGTGCTGGTTCATCAGTTATTTAAGCGGGATGGTTTTTTACTTATGAAGGACCTCTGCCACAGTACAGTAATCTTTGCTGCAATACCTTCTGGAGTCTTTGTGCTGTTCAAATCTCAGACTAAGGTTTCTGTCCACCAGTTGTCTTTTGTTTTCTCCACTGTACACTCCTAGAGGTAAAATGTCTATTTCCAGTGTTTCTGGTAATAGTGACCTATAAGAGTTCCAATATCTCTTCCAAAGAAATATTGCTACTTTATCATGTGCGATATCTGTCTAGAACCACTGTGTGGATGACTTGGCATCTATTTACCAGCTACCAAATAACTAATAAGGGTAAGGAAGCCTCTTTTTAAATGATTCATAAGTTCCATCAAGTTAAGAACTATATTTATTAAATGGCAAAGGGAGGACAAATTTTCAGTTTAATGTGAAAGATTTTCAAAAGGGCCCTTCCACTTGTTGGACCCTCTGCTGTGCATCATCAGGTTCTGCTAAATTTCTGGTGATGAGAGCATCAATCTATGGAAGGCAGGGCACGTGGTTTGTTGGAATGCAGGTGGGATTTTGTGCCAGTCATTTATCAAGTGGTTGTAGAGTGAAGGCTGGGCAGTCCAGCAGATGGCACTAATTCCACACTTGTGGTTCTCCGATCCTACAGTGGAGAAGAAGATCCAGGCCTTTGCTCCCACAGTGTGTTTGGAGGGAGAGGAGCAGGAGCTGCAGGTAAGATGTAAGATGTTCTGCTCTGGTCCACTGTGTTCATAGTTTGCTGCAGAACTTTTCTGCAAAAGGTACATTTCTGAAAAGGAGAAAAACGTGTGAGGCAACACAGAAGCAGCGTTTCATCCAAACACGGATGGGAAGCTTCTGAGCTCTTATGTGGTGTTGCCAGATCTCACGTGAGAAACAAGACCAAAACACTGTAAGGCTCTCAAAAACAAACAAAAAGCCTGAAACAGACGATTTACTTACCATGATGGGTGTGAGAGAGGCAACGTGTTCAGTTTATGAATATGTATACGTAGGAGTGTGTGTGTGTGTGTGTGTGTGTGTGTGTGTGTGTGTGTGTGTGTGTGTGTGTGTGTGTGTGTGTGTGTG
>JBBJLS010071797.1:0-10837 GCA_037577275.1 Bryconaethiops microstoma
GAAGCAGTGGGCTGCCGCCAATGAGGCGCCCGGGGAGCAGTGTGTGGGGACGGTACCTTGCTCAAGGGTACCTCAGCGGTGACACTAAATGAAATCCAGGGGCAGCACTGATTGCAGACTATAATATTTACTGGTATAATTTACCACAGGAGAGAAGAGCAAAAACAAACACAAAACCATATCAAGTAGCTCTACAACTGACAAGCCTGACTGAGAGAAATGAAAACATTTAGTCTACATTTTTCCAGCATTAAAACAGGCGAGAGCAACTTAAAGGGAGTGGGGAGTTGAGATGGAGGCTCAGCCATTGCAGGTGCCAATGAAAAGGTGCAAAACAAGAAAAGTAAAATGTTCAAAAGCATGGAAAAATGCATCCGATAATACCAGAAATAATGACATTTCATAGACAGTCCACTGGGTGATCTGAAAAAAATGTGCAGATCAATTAAAGGAAACTTAACACAAACATTAATCTGGATCTCATCAGCCTAAAATGAAACAGGAAGCATATGCATATTATGAAAAAGAAGGGACCAAAAGCGGATCCCTGGGGCAGCCCTAGAGTAACAGATGCAAAGAATGATTTATGTTTTTTAATAGTGATGAAATGCTGTCTGTCAAGGGTTGTGCCTGCAATACCAACAGAAAAGTCTAGTGAAGAAGTTGGAAACTTCTCTGTGAAGTCTAAACTAACAAATTGCATCAGTGCTCCGAGCCGTTAGGGTGTTTAAAGTAACAGCATTGTGGTGAAAAATCCGTTCTTTCTGCGTGGCCATAATGGCTGGGATTGCTGTGGGGAATAATTGTAATTACTGTGACTCTTGTAAACAATTAAAACACAAATGAGAGAACACTGGATTTTCTCAACGATTAAATCTGGGTGTGGGTGTTTGAGTGTGATTTGCTTAACTTCCAAGCTATATTTGTGGATTAGCATGCTAGCATGAGTTTAGCTGCTTCAGGTTTAGCCCAGGAATGCCATACTGACCTACTAGGGCAGCCGGTGGCCTAGTGGTTAGGGCTTTGCCCCTGTGGTCAGAAGGTCATGGGTTCAAATCCTCGGACTGCTAGTGCTTGGACAAGGTACCGTCCCCACACATTGCTCCCCGGGCGCCCCTCATTGGTGGCAGCCCCCTGCTTTACTTGGTGAATGTGTTAAATTCAGAGAATACATTTCAAATTGTGTGCTGTGCTGTGGTGTGTTCACGTGTGACTATAAGGGGCCACTTTGCTTTCTGCATTCTGCTCCACACAGCTTAGGTCCTCTCTAGTAGAAAAGATTTAAAAAGAAGATCACCAGAAACTTAAGCAGTTGCCTACTGTGGACCATGAGTGCATCAGAACTCCACCGGAGTGAGAGAGATCTATAATTTGTCTTCCAAAACCATGAGTGGCGCATAGGTATTGACTGAGGGTCGATACTCTCAACTAGCCTGGATTAAGTGCTCCCCTGTACAGCTCAATAAAATATAGCTATATCTCCAGCCTCTGTCAGAGCTGATAGCAGTGATTGATTGGGATGCATTTATCAACGGGGACAGTGTACCACCCACAGTTCTACCGAGGAGCCCAGAAGTTTTGAAGGGTTTACTTGCCAAAAGGTTCTTTGGAGCAGTGCTGGAGAACTAACACTTTTGCTTCCTCATACAACCTTTCAGTGGATGGTTCTGGAGGTCAAGCAGGTAGACCCATATGTTCCACATGATAATTTGCAGGTGGGATTAATTTTGAGGCCCCCAGTCATAGTCTGTAAACAGTCCATAGGTTCCAGGCTTGTGTGGATGGGTATTATGTCTCGCTGGGTGAGGCGGGTGTGGACAATTATCACCTGCTTGTGGAAGCAGATGGGCAACAATAAACCTACACGTGTGCCACGTCAGTAATAATCACATGCTGAAGCTATTTAACCTTCAACAGAAAATAAAATCTAACTGATTTTTTTTCTCAAGAAAATCATTTAGGCTTTTTAACATGCAGGAATTCTGGCCACCAATGTTGCAGGGATTGCATTGGGAAGTTGGGGTGCATTTTACAAAGAACCAAAAACCAAAAAAGGCGAGTCTGGTATAGGCTTCTATTATCAATGTGTTCTTTGTTCTTTTACTACATACAGAAAAATGTCAGTTATTATCAGTTAATATACAGTTAAGGCACTATATGCTACAAATACAACAGATACAGTGCAGAGCATGTTTTTAAAGAACCATCCATTATTCTTGCTTCAAAGAATTCATTTGGCATGTAGATTAGGTTGGCCATAGATATTATGGCAGTATTTTCCCAAGGTCCAGATTTGTTCCAAAAAATAAAATCCAAGTCAGGGAAGGCAATGAAACTATATCAGTTCTATGTCAGTTCTTCTTATCTTTTACAGATCCTTTATTGGTCAAATGTCCTATTTCCTTATTTTTTCTTGTATTATTTCATGCAAGGTGAGGTAGGACGTATCACGTTTTCAAGAATCTCAAGATTTTTTTTTCAATATTTTTTCAAAATAAAATAACCTTACTTCCCCACAGAAAACTGATCCGGACTGAATAATATTTAAGAAGCCTGAGCTTTCATACAAGACCCAGCACAGCATTTGTGACAGATTAACACACACACACACACACACACACACACACACATTCATATTTGTGCATGGACAGTTCAAACCTGCTGTAGAATTTAAGATACAGTATTTAAGTGCATTCTTCCTGTTTTTTTTCAGTTTCTTGGTTTCTTGTAATGTTCGCCCTGTGTTTTTATATATTTCTAATGCTTTGTATGTTCTTTCCTCTGTTTTTTTGCAGATGTTATTGTTTTCTGTTTACATTATCTTTGTTTTGATATAAGTCTCCGCCCCAGCCCCACTTCCTCCTTAGTTTCTCCACCCTAGCCCCGCCTCCTCAGCAGTACCCCCACCTGTGTCTTGTTCCTGTCTCCTCTGCCAACCAGGAGTTTCTCATTTGTTTAGTTAGTATATATGGCCCCTGTTTTCAGACTAGTTTGGTTGGTTCTTCTTGCTCTGTGGTTTTGCTTTGTAGTTTGCTTAGTAGTTTTGCCCCCGTTCATGTATTCATGTTTATGTATTTTACATCCCACTTTTGCTTTATTTTGTTTCATTTTGTTAGTCCTCATGTTATTTCGGTGTTCTGTTAGTTTCTCGTTTAGTCTCCTGTTTTTTGTTCTTTTGTATATAATCAATTACATCCTATTCTACGCTCTACATCTCCACGTTACGTATGGATGTTTTGTAAATACATTATTTTTTGTGACATAAGAGAAACATTAAATTCAAAATGATAGTGCTAAATTTCCATCTATTTTAACACATGAAACTCTAGATTCAATAGAAAAATAGGCTTTCGATGATATGAGCCGTGAGCATTCACAGTCAGTGTTGTCTCTCCTGAGCCGTACTCTTAATACTAAGACTCAGCAGCACCTAAACACACGCCTTTGTATCACATCGTACCATTTTACCTCACAAGCAGTTTTCATACCATCATATTCTTCAATAGCCCAGATCAATAAACCCCACCAGGGCAATATCATCTCCTCTCACAGCTCACACATAACCACAGGGCTGAAGGAAGGGAAAACAGGCCTTTATTAATCGCCTGTCACCCCTTTTTTAGTTACTGTTCCCCTCTGTTCTGACACGGTTTCCAGCACTATAAAGAAGATTGCTTGAGAAACACAGACTCTGTCAGAACGCTAATGAGCAGATAAGATTCTTTCTATGGCTTTTCTGCTCCTCTGATTCCTCAGTTATATTATCCCTTACAGACGGGTGCCTTCAGTGGAAGTTTTGGAAAGAAGCTTTTATACCCAGGTCAGTGGGAGCTGTATTCTGTCTGGATGAAACTCATTTAAATTTGAGCACAGTTTTCATGGAAAGGGCCAGCATAAAACACTCTATACACACACACACACACACCCACCCATTTAAGGCTTTCTTTGCTTGATGAAAATTTAATGCTAACGTTATTTGCCTGAAGCCTACATGACGCTAAATTGCACTTTAGTTGCATAATGTAAAACACCCTGCAACTCTTTTGAAACAAAGCCACATTCCATATTCTTAAAAAAATGGATTTTTCTGTGAATTTACAGATCAGAATGTTTAAAACCAAAATACTGCACTGAACTTTTTGTTAGATTAACCATTCTCTAATTTAACATTTTTATTTGTAGAAAAATGTTTTAAACATAAAGAGACAAATCTTTTGATATATCTGTTGGCTAATAATATTAGGCAATACTGTTAACCTATATCATCAAAAATACCATGTCAATAATTTTTCTGGGCCGTTGCGACATTAGGATTCAGACTCCTGTCTTTAGGTCTGCTGAAGCCCTGTTATTCACCACCTTTTTGCTTTTTTGACAGCAATACAAGCTGTACTACTATATTTGAATACAAAACACCATCATGGCACCACAAAGCAACCATATATTGGCTGTTGCCCTGTGACGCATCTCTGGCAGACACAGTCCAGCATTCCTGCATCAGAGCAGTTTCCCGCGTCACAAGAGTGTTCTTGTGTTTTTTGTTTTGTTTTTCTTAAAACCCTGTTTTTTTATTGTACTAAGCTGAGTTTAAAATGAAATTAAAGTGTTTTGGGAGTATATTTGGGGGCATATTTAGGGTTTTTTTGAACCACATCACAAATACGCGTTTTTTCACAAATCGTGGGTGCTCTTGGAACGTAACCCTCGCAAATTTCGGGGGGCACTGTATCAATGTATGGTACAAACTTTTTGCAAACCCATTTTTGTGTGTTTTTGCCCATTCCTATCCAGATGTTATTCTGGATAACACGACTGCTGGAAAAGAAACATAAAACTGTAATTTTGTCTTATTTATTATGTGCTCCTAGAGTGGTCTTCTCTGAGTTAGAGACAACCTTCAGTGTTGATGTCAGTGTCATCTCCTCAGTGTCCTTCATTAAAGCTAATATAGCACAATATGCTGTCCACATTATAAATGCAGGAGCATCTAAACGTGGAAACTTTTATCGGAATAAATTCCAGCGCGAGAGCGTGAAAGACAGTCATGTTCATTGACATGGATAATGTCACACACGTACACCACTTAGACTGAAAAGCAGTGGCCCTGAGATCTACTGTGTCGGAAGAACAAGACATTTTAGTGCACAGCCATGCCTTTGGCTAATTGTGTTTGTCTTGAGAATGCGCTTCTTTCAGGCTAATTGCTAATGCTCCAGCTCTCTGTGACTGATTAGCTCTGTCTCCGCCGGTGCACATAAAGCAGTAGTGAATTTTGGGATGGATGGATATGCTTTTCTCTTCTACTTTTTTTTTACAGAAGTGCATTTGGCACAGCTTAGCTGCTTAGCCTGCTCTTTAAAAGTGAGTGGCATTTTACAGCTACCACTGCTGCTGCTTAGATACGATGTCTTTGGCAAGAGCTGTATGAAAAATATTAAATTACACTTTAGGCTATAGAGATGGCGCTGATTGGACACTTGGTCAATATTGGGTTTATAGCAGCAGAAAATGACAGCTCAGATATAGGAGAAGAATAGGAAACAATCCCATCTGATTCGAGGACAGACTTTGGTTGTATTCATTTTCATATATAAGAAATAAGTAATTATAAGTAAATATCTGTTCATATCACATATGCACTACTGTTCAAATGTTGGATTCCCTGTTTTTAGTTACACAAAATGAACTTATTTTCTAAGTGTGAATAATTGCACAGCATAACAAGCTGGAATAGAGGACTTGAAGGTGTATGTATGTGCAAGCAGAACTTTATTTAAAGAACACGAACGTAGAACGAGAATGCAAAATAACAAATGATATGTAGTAAAAAAAAAAAACACAGACAAGGCAAGAACAGTCAGGGTAGTATTAGGGTTGACCAAACAGGAACAGACACAAAGGCAGGAGTATAAATACACAAGTAAATACAGAACAGCTGAATAGACAGGTGCAGACGCTAAAAAGGAGGGCAGGACAGGGGTAAGGGATGATGATAACAATAGAATGCGGGTGTAATAGCACGAAGCAGGACAGAATGGGGCAAGATTTTTACACACAAGTATTGCTTATTTGCTATATGTAACATTTTAGGATAAAATTTTAATTAAAACATTTTCTTTTCTTTTTTTATTTAACTGTACACTTGATTGCTCACGACCACTGTTTAGTCTAAATCATATATCTAACTTCACATGGGAAGAAAGAAAATTGTTTCACTTTACACAAAACTAATTTATATTATGCAAAACCAATGTTTTCATTTGTAAAATGTGAAAATGTGTACAAATGTCCTTTTTGGTATTGAATTTTAAGGGGTTTTTTTTAGTTTGTTTGTTCGTTTGTTTTTCTTTACATTTCTTGCTTTGATCATCTTGATTTTTGGCAGTGAGATAACAGCTAAAAGACTGTTGACCTTTATGATTTCCTCCAACATCTCCACCATTAGCATCTCTACCATTTTGCATGTTATTCTTCTGCTTCTAGTCCCCATTAAATTCAAATTCCTTCTCTTTTTGTTTTATAGAAGCCTCTTCATGAGCATATAATGCCACTGTCATTTTGGGATCTCCTCATTAAAGCAGTTTCCAGTTGCAAATGAGTTTTTTATGTGCTTGAAAGTGGTGCAGTTTTCACTGCTACCTTGTTGGCTTGTTTGATTGCACCCTCACTGCCTACCTCAATCAGTGTATATGGCCCCATGCAAGATATCGGTCCAAGTGTAAAAGGCCTTTTAATGAAAGGCAGCCAGTAATGAACATCAGTGCCTTTTAGCATATTCCTCCTAACGCGTATTAAAATCCCACTCGCCTAGTGATTGCCTCTCTGAGGCTGAAAATGAAATGCTCTGAATTGGACTGGGGGCAGTGGAAGTGAGAGCAATTCTAGAGAGAATGCGATTGAATGGGAATTATGTGCACACATAGGTCCTACAAACATTCTGGATGACATGCACTCATTCACTTAACTCAAAGTACCTGTCTCCAGTGTATTTTGATATTTTGCTGAGTAAAAGCTCATTTGAACTGGTTTTTTAAACACATGTTACAAGGTTGAGTTCTGTGGGTCAAACATACGCCCTTGTAACCATTCTTAGGCCGCTAGAATGTTCCAGCGATACACAGTAATCTATGTCTAAATTAGTTAACACTGGTGGTAATAGGAAACAGATGTGTTAAGTGTTTAATGCCTCTAAAAGCCATTGAAAGAAAAATACAGAAAGTCATTAAAAAAGTGATTATAAATACTCTGAATAGCTGAGACAATATTTCATGTTAGTTTTTAGACAAAAAACACGCAGGGTTGGGAGGTACATGCAGAACATTGACAATATATACATGTTTTTTTCAGGAGTGTCGAATTACCACTAAGATCCAAACTGACCTGTCTACCTGTGACCCAGCAAAATATTCTCTGTTGCCGAGTTCATTTTGAGATGCCTTGTATGCTGCGGTTGACATACCTATCCACCCAGCAATTTGTGAGACCATTTTTTAAATACTTTTACAGCACAAATGTGTGCGATTAATTTCGATTAATTAATTAGAGCTTGTAATTAATTAGAGTAAATTTTTTAATCGCATGACACCCCTAGTTTTTTTATTTACCACTGTTTTACAATATTATCAAATCGACATAAACATTGCATATAAAAGCTTAGAAGAAACATGTAAGTTCACTGGTCATTTGGGATACAGCATAAAGTCGAGATATTCACGCTGTAGAAATTGTGATCCCTGGTTCTTATCACCGTCACTGTAAAGAATTCTGAGTCTGTCATTTCTTTGTAGTTTCTGTATGGTGTTTGAATGACTTGAATCTCAACGGTTGAACTTTAGTAAAATCTGTGCAACTCTCCTTTAAGCAAAAAAAGTCTAAATGTCAAAAACTACCAGCAGAACTAGGAAGTGATAGTGAAATCACCTAAGTATGTTTTGACTTACAATTTGTGAGACCTGTGTTCAGATTACACTTCCAGTGGGGGTCTGGGGTGGTTTTAAAGTACAAACACACTTACACCCATCTTCACAACAGTGTTTTGTGTTGTAAAATGTATGTCACGCCTCACAAACAGACAGTCCACTCCAAACAGACAGTCTTGTCAAATCACACAATAATGTAGGCGAGCAGATCAAATATTTAAACAGAACAAAACAACAGACTACAGTACAAAATTACCATAAACATGATACATAAAGGTAGAATATTGTTCAAATACAAGCATGAGAAAAGATAACATCTTTGTATTTTTAAGCCTATAAAATAGGTCAATAAATTAGACTATGTGTCTCCACAAACACCAAGGTCTTAGATTTCAAGGTTCTAGATACGCAATGCTGAATATGAGTATCAGTCTGTCAGTTGACAGAAATGAAAGTGTTAAACTTCTACAGGTTTAAAAACACACTTTAGTGTCTGGCTGATATAGATGTGGCTATAGAGGGCTAAACCCTCAAAGTCAAAAGAGAAATCAAAATGAGGTCTAATCTTTGGCATTCACATTGTTTTACTTGCTGTTAACAAATGACTAGAAGCTGATTATTCCCAGCCTCTGTGAAAATATAAAAAAACAACACCAAGAACAGGTTTCATACGAGTTTGATAAGATGAGGCTGATGTACTTCTAGCCCAATCTGCATATTTATTCAGCTTCTGATTTCATGTCAAATGTGCTGTGACTGCTTACATGTAATATGGCCAGTGGTTAACTGGACCGCTCATTTCATCATTTTATTACTGTTTTTGGATTCTGAAATGCGAGGTTACAGTGTTTGAGCTTTTGGTCAGCGTTAATAGCTATTAGATATCGATAGACCCTCCAAAATATGACCTGCCATGAAAAGGAATGTTTCTAACAAGCTTCAGATATCCATGTTTATATGCTTTATATGCTCCAATTTATATGCTCCAGTGTTAGCTTAGAGCTAATGTACTGTTAGAACCCTGTACTATTACTATATTATTAAAAACAGAGGTACAAGCTATTAGCATTATTGTGTATTCTCTCTCTCTCTCTCTCTCTCTGTCACACTTGCTACACACAATCAGTATCTCTCTCTCGCTCCCTGGTACTGGTCTTTTCGTCCCCAGGCAGGCTGCCTCACACGTGTCTTGTAGTGTGGTGAGGTTTTGCTGCCACATCCCTTTTCAACAAGCTAAATGCAGCACAATTAGCAGATTGCTTGTGGACCCCCAGTATTAGCACATCTGGGACGCAGGAACATGGAGATGCACTTAAAGTAGTGCTTAAGCACACATCTCCCTCTGATCACAGTCTGATTGCTTCTCTTGTCAGAGTGGCTAACCAGTCCCGCCGCACCTGCGTGATGGTGCGAAACACACACTCTGACATTGATGGCTGCTGTTCCATTCCCTAAAGGCTTTTGTACAGACAGGCTGCTCCCACTAACATTAGGCCTGCCTCTGCTTAGCCGCTGCTGAAGGTTGATGGTAACCAAGGGCGAGTTATTCCATGCATAAACTTCTCCACAGCTCACGACTGATGTGCCTCATAGCCATAACCACTGATGGCACAGTTCACAGCACCAGCACCTTAGTGTGAAAAGCTTTTACATGACAAATTGGTGCCTTTTTCTAGAATTTTTGCAAATTGCTTGACCTATAGATATGCAGGAAAATGAAATTGCCAGCTCTTTCAAAGCTCATTTTATCTTTTAATGAATTTACACAGATGCTACAAAGTAAGCAATGAGATGAGAAAAACAGGGCTGCTTTTACGTTTAATTCTGTCTGTCTTTAGTCTGCTCTTCAGAAAACATGAACAATATAAAAGGATTCATTAACCACAGCAAGCATTAAGCATTATAGGATGATTTTCAAACTTAAATCAAAGACCTTCCGAAGTGTTTTTCTGGATTAAAGTGTAAAAGGAAAAAACATTAACGGTTCTTCATGTTCTAGCTATTATGCTGAAACTGGTCCATTGTGGTTTTTCTAACTTGTCCCATGCCTTCTTGACATTCAGTTAATTACAGCACAAAAGACACAGTAACTGCCAGTTATGTATTAATTGTAACAGGTCTAGGAATTACACTCAATAATATGACAAATATATTGTTGCTGTCCAAAGAATTTTTTTTCTACATAAAATGAAAAAGCCAGACTTTATGCAGGATGAAACTTTTGTAATAAATGAAATAGTAAAAATGTCTCAAAATTACTTTGATTATAAACTCTTCATTACCTCACATTAGAAGCAGAGAATGTTTTTGCCTGTAAACCAATTCTAGAGATCCTTGTTTTTGTTTTGTTGGGTATTTTCTAGACAAAGACAATAAATCAAATAGTAAAAATTATCCAAAAGACATACAAAGACAAAACTACTCTCTTCCTCTTATTGCCAGTGACCCACTTGCCCACAGTTTGATAACAGATTTATGGGGATGAGTTGGCAGAGGACAGAGGGTGTGTGTCATATCAGCTCAACATCTGCTCTGGACTGCTTTTATTAAACTGCTGTAATCTCTGCAACCCAAGAAACAGCTGGGTGCCCTGGCATTGCTCCATGTCGACTCTACCCTGCATCCCATGGCCTGATGGGGCTCCTGTGCAAGTGAACAGAGTCGCCCTTGACCCAGGTCATCTCTTTCCAGAGGAAGGGGTGGAGGGAGCATCCATTACTTCCTCTCAGGCTCTCTATCTACCCTATCATTGTTGTGTGGTGATCCGAAGTTTGCCAGTGTGGCTGAGGCAAGGCTTTTAGATGTCTAGAAAGCAGCACTGCACTTAAGAAGCCTTTTAGCTGTGTGTGTGTGTGTGTGTGTGTGTGTGTGTGTGTGTGTGTGTGTGTGTGTGTGTGTGTGTGTGTGTGTTTCTCTCT
>JBBJLS010071798.1:0-10835 GCA_037577275.1 Bryconaethiops microstoma
AATATTCATGCATATTTATCAAAAAATAATCTAAGGGTACGGATTCAGACATACTTGGCCAACGTGTTGTTATAAAACAACTACAAGCCGCCAATAATAAAAAGTCATCCTTTTTATTCAGTTTGAATGGAATAAATGCTTAAGGTAATCTCTGTTAAACTGGTGGCTCAGAATGCCCGATTTTTTAAATGCTGTGGATGCTCTAAAAATGCTCTATGAACATTTAATTCATAGAATGTATTTACTTTATTTTCTTTAAAAAAAGACTCTGTTCGGGTTAAAGTGTACCACAGTAAAAGTTTTAATTCGTTTCCTCGTGTAAATTCATTCCTGAATGTGGTTAATAAAAGCAGGCAGATTGTAATACATAACTTAAAGAGGTGTCAGTAAATGTAACACTCTAATAAAACACTGTGTACCGGGTAACAGAGGGGCAACAGAGGGGCAACAGAGGGGCGCGCGGGGTCAGTGAGTGAGAATACCAAGGGCTCGCGCCGTGTCCTCCGGGAATCGCGTGCAAGCCGGACAATGTCCATTAAGATACCCCACCCTGGGGCACAAATAGATACGGCTCTCATTAAATGCCATCTGAACCCAGAGACCAGCAGCTCTGCCTTTATCTGAAGCTGCCAGGGATTTTCTCCTTCTTACAGATTAACACTCAGCAGTTGGCACCAAACAAAAAATCTCTGCTTAACAGAATAACTCTGAATAACTGTTTAATAACGCTGGTTTTATGTGCTAACACACGCAGAACTGTCCTAAAGATGGACATCACCATAACTGAGCTGTAAATGTAGTGTCCAGCCAAAAATCAAAATGCCACTTATTGTAAATAAACGAACAATTACTGTTTCTGGCCATTTAAATATTAAATTACAAACAACAACAACAATAATAACAATATTATTATTATTATTATTATTATTATATTATTATTAATAACAACAACAATATTAATATTATCGTCATGATTATGATTATTATTAGTAGTAGTAGTGTGTTCCTACACATTTACATTTTCACTAAGACGACCACATATTTGAAATAATGTATTTCTGCCACAACAACAAAAACATTAATAATAATAATAATAATAATAATAATAATAATAATAATAATAATAATACATTATAAACTCGATTTCAATTGGCATATTTTTATTATATGCACTTTGTACCCAATCTATGTGAGTGAGCCGGAGACTATTTATCCTCCAGCATGACTTGTCGCTAAACCGTGTGTATGTGTGTGATCACAGGTATCCCCCGGTACCATTCTCAGTCCCCCAGCATGTGTGACAGGAAGGAGTTCGTCTTCTCCTTCAACGCCATGACTTCGTCCAGCATGCACTCGCCTGGGAGCGGGTCGTACTACCACCACCAGCAGGTAGCCTACCAGGACATCAAACCGTGCGTGATGTGACGGCCGCTGTGAGCGGGAGAGCCGGTCGGGCGCTGCTGAGGCAGAACCGCTGGGGGAAGAACTCGGGCCCTGTTGGAGCCCAGTGAGGCTGAGGACTCATTGAGGAAACGCACGGAGCTCCAGACCACAAAACAAACACACACCAAGACGAGAAACTCGGTACAAGAAAAAGACCAGAGCAGGAGAAGAGCAGGAGCCTGACTTTACACTAAAACACACAGACAGAAGAACAGAACCCAAACCCTCGGTACCGCTCGGTACTGGCTCTGCTGGCGGATCAATAACATTCGAGTGTGTGAGACTGGCCTCGAAAACACACATCCCGGGACCGGGAGGACCCCATTTCCAGTGAAAAAATGGTCTTATGTATTTTTTTTATTATTATTATTTGTTCCAATTCAGGACGGGCTGTTCTATATATGATCATAGACCATTTTTTTGTTTTATTTTTTGGTTAATTAGTGTAACAAGTAAATACATTAGACATAAAGAAGAAGAAGAAAGAAAAACAATGAATGAAGGCACTTTTGATCGTCAAAGCGCAAGTTATTTATTCTTTTTTTTAATTGTACAATTTATAGCCACAGTATTGATCACTTTATTGGCAATATTTGCCCAGACGCTGTCTTTATTCAGTGTAAAAATGAAGGTTAAAATGTAAGCACTGTTATTTCGATTGGTTGGTGTTTTGTATATCCGTGTTGACACGAGTCATTTTCCAGCACTGTAAAAACTGTATATGGTGTAGGGAATATGTTTTAGTAGCTTATTTTTTTCCTTTTTATTTTCGATGTCTTTAGACATTAGGTAATGTACGCACCATTTGTATAAAACTGTATAAAATCAATAATGGCATGCAGTTTGAATTAAACTGTTCAAAACGTCCTTACACGCAGAGTTACAGAAATAACCTTATACTCCTCTCAGAATGGGATGGCAGAGTGCTGACAGGGCAGAAAAGGTTTTTTTAAATGGCAAAACCACATTTTTCACCACCTGTAGCTCCTACTCTAATGTACACACTGTTGCATAAAACTAAACTATTCAAAAAGTCTATTAAATCATATTAGCAGTTAGACCTGAACACATCAGGGTTGTTTCTCGGAGTTATTGGGTGGTTCGGATCTTAAATTCAGGCGAGATGACGAATAATTATATTACTGTTATTATTATTATTATTATTATTATTATTATTATTATTATTATTATACCGCTAGAATGAAACATTGACATCAGTCATTTTTAATCCATCAATATTCCCGTTGCATGCACTGTTTTTAACTTTCTCACAAAAACAGTAAAAAGCGAGAATGACCAAATAACCCACAAACAAAGACGTTTCGGGCTCCTGACCGCCACTATTCTTTTTTTTTTTTGGCAGAGATATTGCACTTGCATTGGGTCCATTAAAGTGACCACAATGCTCGCACACTTATTATAGGCTATTATAGTCCACCTATTCCAGCCAGGATCCTGCCCTCTCAGACGTCTCCAGTTGTTACAGATGGATTGCTATATTTATTTCTCTAAGTAAAGAGCTGCACAGCCAACACAGTGCGTCCATACGCAAATTAAACTGTCAGATCTGTTCGCATGAAGAGAGCAAACACTGCTCTGAGACCGTCCTCCTCTTCTCCTCACAGCCCGCTGAAGATGTCTTTAGAGAACATCGTTCAGGTCAGAACAGCAGTTTCTCCATAACGAGAGTTCAGGCAGAGACGTTTACCTTTGAGTTTGAGGTTTAAATACAGACCTGAACAGAAACTGACCAAAGTCCAGCACGGCAGTACAACTAAACAAACCGGGTCTTTTCAGTGCACCGAGCGCCACCTAACGGCCACGCGCTGCAAAAACAGGATTCGGAAGAAGGGGTAGAGAAAGAGAAGAAAAACAGCAGAAGAAAGGAGAAAATGAAGAGAAATAAGAAGTGAAGAGGAGAAGAAATAGAAAATCAAAGACAGGACAAAGAGTAAGAATAAAGGAAGAGATTAGGATGAGAAAGAAAAATATGTGAAAAAAAAGAAGAAAAGGAAGAAGGGAATGAAGAAAAAGGGAAGAGAATTAAGAAGTGAAGAGGAGAAGAAATAGAAAATCAAAGACAGGACAAAGAGTAAGAAGAAAGGAAGAGAATAGGAAGAGAAGGGAAAATAAGTGAAAAAGAAGAAAAGGAAGAAGGGAATGAAGAAAAAGAAGGAGAACAGGAAAAGGAAGAAGAAGGGAAGAAAAGAGGAGGAGAAGAAAAAGAAGAAGAGAAGAGCAGGAGGAAACAGAAAGATAGGCAGAAAAAGATTACATGTAAAAGAAGATGAAGAGGTAAAAAGGAGAGGGAAAAAAGGAGAGAAAGATAAAGATAGGAAGAAAAATAACAAAGAGCTAGGAATCAAGTCTCATCTGACTTATATGTGTTTGTACATCACAGGTGAACAGAAATTATCATCATTAACAGACCTCAGGTTGGCTCACACTCATGTTCCATAAGCTTAATCAGAAACTCGGACCGTAAAGGACAAAAGCTTTTAAAACAAGTAGCATGACCTTCACCACTGAACTATTAGCTGTGCGTTAGGGCCTGTTGCCTACCGACCACACGTTCATCCCATCCTGGTGACATTAAACAGAGCAGTTCGTCTTGGCTGAATAACTGAATAAAATTCTTCTGTGATTCACAGCTGTTAGGCGCAACGGCACCATAAAAAGCTTGTACACACGGTTAACCTCCCAGCTACAGCCGAGCTATGAAACACACAAAGTCCAGAACCTGATTGAGGATCCACACAGACATACAGAGGAACAATTTTCACCACTAGACCAGCTCCCAACACATGGCCAATGCATCACCTTATCAGGGCCATATATGACGCACAGCAAATTCAACCTGCTGCTGCTGGAAATCTCTTTCACCAAAAAGCAAAACTGCGTCACACTGCTATTTTGAAAAGTCCCTTTCAACAATCATAAGACATTCAAAAGACATGAATAAAATAAACACACTCACAAAAAAATACGTACCTTTCCGGATACAAATGCTGCCACTGTGGCGGGACCCTAAATGGTACATCTTCAATAGCTTTACCGATGAAACATAAACATATTATATTCCACTGAAGTTATTTTTAAAGTTGCACTGACTCCACAATCACCATCCTAAATCCTTTTTTTTCTTGAAAAGTTATGGAAGTATGCATTTACTTTTCTTGTGAAAGTGAATGTAATATAAAACACATTTAAGGTACACAATAGTATCCTGAGAACCACGGTATATTTACATTGTATTTCTCTTAGCAGACTAGAATTTACCTGAACAGTACCCTTTTATAACACTTTATGAATTATGTAGAATTATGTAGAACATCAGTTCTTATGGTTTAAACACTACTTATGCCTTAAAGGATCACAGACAAGACAGTTTTTTTTCTTTCCAGAACTTCTGTCCAGAAGCGTTTATTTTCACTCCCAATTAAACGGCTAATTTGAAATTTTTAAATAATTATCAACCAGACCTATTATGCCCTCAAAAATTTGACATCATAATCAGTTGCATTGACCTTTTGCAGACCCTTTCTTTAACGGCCCCCTATGCCCGGCCCAGCAGTGTTGACAGTGTTGGTTGTGGCTGTTGGGGTGTGAGCTGTGTCTTGTATTTCTTTATTCCTGGACCTCTGTAGTGTTTGGATGGGCCTGCGGCCACCCCTCTGGCTCTTAGCTCGCTCAGCCTGCAGGGTGTGGCCATTGATACAGAGGTTCTGCAGGGCAGTTAGGGCAAGGTCAGCTGCCGGCCCGTCACCGTACTCGAGGAAGGCCCTATGCTTTGCTCCCTGCCAGGTGAGCCTGAGGGGCACGACATTACACTCCTTCAGCGCACTCTTCAGCTCGCTCACCCGCAGTCCAGCTGGGATGGCCCCAAGGTAAAGTGTGCTGGTGGAATTCTGAGGATATTTAGGTTCCACAGTGCCTCCTTCAGGCCCCTCAGCTCCATCATCAAGATGCTGAAGTTTGTGCTCCTGCTTAAGTTCACGTCTGGACCTATTTTTTGAGTCATGCTTAGGGCTGGGTTTTGCCTCGGACCGAGGCTCCTCCTTAGGTTTCTTGTTCCCAGCATAGAACAACTTCAGTGTGACGTCTTTGCCAGCCTTCTGCTCCAAAGCTCGCAGTTTTTTCAGGATGGGAATTTTCTCCAGCATCTCTGCATCCAACTGTAGACATAACAATTACAGTGTTTGTGGGTTTGAGAGAATGGGCAGTATCTTTTATGTTTTATTTAGGGAGGTTAGTGGCAAAGTTGGAAAAAATGATTCCAGTTTTAAACATATAAAAAAAAGACCTTTACGTTAGTATACTCTTTAACAGCAGTCCTGGAGGCCTTGTCTAATTAATCAGCTCATTAACAAACCCTTGCTAAGTTTAAGTGGGTGTGTTAAAGCAGGCAAAGCATTACAGGGCAGTGGACCTCCAAGACCTGCCCTATAGTCCTCATGCAAGAAATCCATTCATGTCATGTAACCTAAACAAGATCACATGAAACCTTCTTGACCAGTTTTTGCTTTTGAGGGTATTACCTAAACAGTATCGACATCATATATCTCAGGGAAAGGATTAGACTTGTATATTGCTGAACTATGATCATTATAGCACTAATCTTTATCAGCAGAAAATTTTCACTTCCCCGTGGCTATTTTAAGATATCTTTTCTGATCTCCAGGGAAAGCGTTATGACCATAGCCAGTTTTGTACAGGATATACATGTCCTATTGTTCTTGTTCTGACCTCTAGACCACTCTTGTTCCAACCAACAAGAACAGTCATAGATGCCAGAAGTGCAGAACCATGTCTTTGTAAGATCACTCATGTCCTTCCCTATGTTCAGAAGGCTCCAGACTTTGGCTGAGTAAGGTAACTCAAAGCCACCATAAAAAATACACAAGGCCACTTGTTCACTTAGGCAGCAGCCACCATGTACACTGTTGGTATACAAAGAGACAAAAATACACCCAAATGCGAATAGTGAAAGTGATCATTCTGTCATACATGAACGCACCACACAGTGTGAAACGCACCACAGCACACAATTCTTCCTCTGAATTTAACCCATTCAAGTGAAGCAGCGGGCAGCCAGGAACACAGCGCCCGGGGAGCAGCGTGTGGGGATGGTACCTTGCTCAAGGGTACCTCAGAGGTGCTTAACGGTCTTGGGAATCGAACCCACAACTTCCTGACCACTAGGTCACCAGCTGCCCCAATGCAACTCTTCATCACAAAGGAGAGATTCACAACATGGTTGTTATACATACACTGCAAGTTATGTGTAGGCTGGGCATGACATTTTATTTCCTATAAAATACATAGAGTAATAAAGTAGGTATAAGTTCACAAAAATGTGTATGAACCTTGGGAACAGTAGAGGTATATGTACCATGTATCTTTTAAGTCTTTGTTACAAATTAAAGCTCATGAGTTTTTTTCTGTTGTTCACTTGGGAGTAAAATTTCCCATGAAGCAGGTGTGCAGTGAGGGATAATGCCATGCAATGTAATGGTTATGACAGTGTGCATGCATTGTCTAGCCTTACCTCAAGTGTGTAATTAACATTTAAGTATACTTAAGTTTTACAAACAGCTTGCTGAAAAGAACAGAAACAAAACACTTGCTACTCTCACCAGCCCCCAAAAAAACATCATTTTCAATTTTAATTTTAAGGGCCATAATTTGTCATACCAATCGATTTTAATGTTTAATATATAGTTGAGCTTGTCTGAAGTAAGATATTTTTTTACTTTCACTCAAGTAGAGTTTCGCTTTTTGACCCAAGTGATTTTAGTTACCTTTGACCAAATGATGCCCTGAGGCTTTGGGTGCTGACATTCAGTCTTGATGATCCTGGTTGGAGTTATAATATAGTCCACAGTGAGGTCGTGACTTTCAGTCAGTCCCTCTGGAATGTCCACAACCTGTTAGACATGAAAGCTTATTATTAGTTTAAAAGTTTCTCAATGAAAAGGTGTTTCTAACGATTATGTACACTTTTTCTTTAGTTGTAAAAGTGAATATAAAAACAAGATAAAATTGGATCAAGCCAAAAAAGCTCATTGCAAAGGGTTATCCTATCTTATCTTATCTTACAGACTAGTACACAGATGTTGAACAAGTTTATATTCTGTGAAAATATAAACTACTCTTCAGTAATACCCAGAAGAATGTTGATTTTCTGAGACCATTATTTTGCAACCAATCACATTAAAATAACATTTTTACATGGCAATAATTCTTAAAAGATTAAATATAATGCAGCCATAAACTGACATGTGGTGCTGGATTCTGTGTACTATACATCACTACTTCTGTAAATGAGCTAATAGTTCTGACCTGGCAGTCATGAACAACAGTCACAACCACGGTGGATTCATTCACAGCTCCCATTGAAGCCATCATAGCATATTCCATGTCTGCAAATCCTTCACCTTTCCCAATCCTGTGACCTACGGGAAAAAAAAAAAATCTTCCCACTGATAACAAAGACATACAACCTACAGGCATAAAAAACATGAACAAAGGACAAGCCTACCTTTCTCAGATACAGCCACAGACCCGACCACTACTAGATCCACCTGAACTCTTGCATCTAGACCAATTGGAATACTGAACTCCTTAACCCCCTGCACAAAACAAACTGTATGAGTGATGCAATTAATTAATATGGTTCAACAGCAAGATGAATTAAACTGTGTAGAAGTAATAACAGAGCTACACTGTTTCATAATCACAAAATGTATATGTGTGCAAGAATAAACCTGAGAAGTGGAGCACACTCGCAGGTCCTCTTTGGTTGCATTTTGTGGGGGAACAATTCTATTAAACAGGCCAGTCCGTAGACGAGGTGTTGGGACCAGCAATGTTTTTCCAGCCTGAAATATAACAAGACAGATGTCAGCTTTGGGCCAAAATGTATTATATGTTCTTAAATGCATTTGTGCTCCAGTGTGATTATAAGATCGTTCAAGATTTTCAAAATATGTAATACCACAACTTTACCCAATGCACACTTTGACTAGAAACACTACTAAATGCTCCATATAGTAGAAAACTGAACTATCCTTTTATGACTAAATGAGTTTAATTTAGTATGTAAACACTATGGGATGGTTTCCCAGCTAGGGAATAGGCCTAATCCTGGACTACACAGAATTCTGAAAGGAGATTTTTCAATGAAAGAGAAATATAGTCATTGACTAGTTTTGATCCGAAAATGGCACTATTAATTTCAAAGTATCAAAGCATACCAATGAGGCAGACAATCAGAACAGAGGTCATTTACATAAACAAATGTAAAAAAGCACAGTAACAAAATCAGTCAGTATAATTCTAATGGGAAATTTGGGGAAACTGTCACATTTAAATGAAATCCTATTGCTAAACAGTAATATGAAATCATGAATGAATCCTGAATGAGTATAAATAACTGGAATATTAAATACTAGAATTAAATGATCTATTTTGTACATAGAAAGACTAAGCAGACCTCCGGGTAGAAAATAAAACAAGACAAATGTCAGACATGGGTCATATAATATAATCCTACCTGTAAAAACTGTTCTACAAAAAAATACAATTACACAAAGGTGTCACAGGTACCTGCAGGGTAGCTAACCGAGCCCCTTCCAGTGGTTTATCCGGATCCACCTTGACTTCACTGGTTTTGGTGAAGACCTCTAAGTCTACAACCTTACTGCAGGCTCCATGAGCCCCCTGAAGAGAAAGCAGAAGATCTAATGAGAGGGTGGTCACTTACACTGAGAGTGAAAAAGCGAGCCTGCTCCTGAGGCCTGTCTGGGTTCACTTTGACCACCCTGCTGGACATGAACTCCTGCAGGATAGGAAGCCTGTTACAGCCTTGGGCAGCTGCCTGTCAGCTCAGAATATACAAAACACCACATGACTGAGGAAGTCTAGCTTGACAGCACATCAATCAGTCAATCAATCAATTAGAGAAAACACTTCAAAAATAAAAGCACTTCATCAACAGAACAGCTACCTTGAAGTTGGGGATTCTGTGGTGCACCGGTCGTGGAATGTTGGCCAAATCGTTTGCCTCAATGTAGTCCCACACTTTTTGACGAATGTCCCATTTCGTAGCCTCTTTACAAAAACAAAAACAAAAACAAAAACATAGTAAACACCACGTGTCCAACAGTCCGCATGCATTCTGATTACTCGCAACTTTTACCTTCACTAATAACTATTGCTTTATCCATAACTGAGAACGTGTGTTTTTATCCAAGCAGACTGCTTTCACTCCTCTCCTCAATCTTCCATAATTCCCAACAACAGCTGCACGCCTATCAAAACAGAACGCAGTTTATCTACGGGGCCACGCAGAGGTCAAACCTCGTTTCGTTTTCCTCAATGTTTAGAGCCAATATTTTGGCCATTCAGAGATCATAACTGTGATCTTTCTCCATTGTTTGCCATTGAAGAGTGGGTCAGTTCTACTAGACTAACACCACAAGAGCTCAAGCATAATTTAAACACGATTTCTTCAAATGTTACAAAGCTTAAATTTTTTATTATTTTTTTAAACAATAAAACTCTTATTTTGGAAATTATTAAGGCGTAACCACTGTCATCTCAAGGACCAATAAGACAAGAAAAAGACTACATTTAAAAAAAAACTTTCTTGCAGTAAAGTTTGATGACTCGACACAGCAGTAACTACTTTTGTCCAGTAGGTGGCACAAAATACTAAGTTTCCTCATTTCAACAACAGTACACCATGACAATTCAGATGAAAATTGCATGTGTCAGTAATACACACTTAAAGGCCACTTTATAGACACATCTGTTCAACAGCAGTTATCTGATCAGCCAATCACATGGCAGCGGCTGAGTGCATTTATTCATATTGACGTGGTCAAGACAACCTGTTGAAGTTCAGAAAGGGTAAAAAGGGGATTTGAGTGACTTTGACCATGGCATGGCTGTTGCTGCCAGACTGGCTGGAGTATTTCAGGAAACAAAACAAAAATGCCTTGGTGATGCCAGAGGTCAAAGTGGAATGGCCAGGCTGGTTCGAGATGATAGGAAGGCAGAAGTAACTCAGATAACCACATGCCACAACCAAGGTATGGAGAAGAGCATTCTGAATGCACAACACATTGAACGTGAAGCAGATGGGCTACAGCAGCAGAAGACCACACCAGGTGCCACTCTTAAGAACAGAAAACTGAGGCTACAGTTTGCACAGACTCACCAAAATTGAATATTGGAAAAATGTCTGATGAGTCTAGATTTCTGAAGTTCCAGAATTTGGACAACATGAACGACATGAAAGCATGGATCCATCATATGGGGTGCCGTTTGTAAAATCAGCTTAACAATTTTAGAGGTGTCAATTTTTCACCATTTAGCACAATTTTCTC
>JBBJLS010071799.1:0-10834 GCA_037577275.1 Bryconaethiops microstoma
ACACACACACACTCTCACATACACACACACACACACACACACACACATACACGCACACACACACACACACTCTCACACACACACTCACACACACACACACACACACACGCATACAAACACACAAACACACACACCCTCACACACACACACACACATACACACACACACACACACACACACACACACATACACGCACACACACACACACTCTCTCACACACACACTCACAAACACACACACACACGCATACAAACACACACACACACACTCTCACGCACGCACACACACACACGCACACACACACACACACACAAACACTTGCACACTCAGGCACTTACACACACACACACACACTCACACACACTCACAAATATACACAAACACACACACACTCACACTCACTCTCTTGTGTCTGTCAGCTTCCGCTAATTATGACAGGCGTCAAGCAGAGAAGAATCCTCTGAACGGAGAGAATACTTCACACATGGCACAGTGATTCATCTCTGCTGTCAGGAAAACATCCGATCATCCATCTTGACAGTTTTATTATTTTTTTGCCCCCGCTCTCCCAGATAGCCATTTATAGATGACCACGCATTCTGAGTGTTTAATATAGCATCAAGAAAAAATAAAACAACTCAAGCTGCTTAACACTCTCAGACAATTCAGAATATCTCCTCTGATAATGCAGACACAGGAGGGTCTCTTGACTGAAAAGAGAAGTGATCTTTTTTTTCCTCACTAATTTTCATGACATATAATTGGTGTTGGTGAGTGTCATAGACTGCGCAACATTTTCAGCCTCCGTTACCTTTTCATCAAAAATCAGGACCCTACAGGACCCCCAGTGAGCAGGGGCTATATGGATGTTGGATCATTCTCAGCACAGCAGTGACACTGACATGGTATGGGCACATAAGTGTGTGTGTGTGTGTGTGTGTGTGTGTGTGTATGTGTGTGTGTGTATGTGTGTGTGTGTATGTGTGCGTTTTTACATTTGTGTCCACTTACCATCCACTCTATTATGGCGCTTTTTCTATGCCACAAGGATCCGCGCCGTACCGCGAATAAATGTTTTTCCATAACACATAAAGTGACCCGTCCCGAGCTGCTCGACGGCAGAGATAAAAGTGGGATGCAGCCGAGCAGACTGCATCACTGCTTTCCGCTTGGTCGAAATCTCATCACAGCATGGAAAGAGGCCACTGTTTTTTTACTGTCTGCACAAAAAATACATCGATGGAGAAACAGACTAAAAATTGGGACGTCAACAAAGCTCAACTGAGGATGAATCTCAGTGGGAGTTAAATTTCTGAGGATAAATTTCAGTGGGAGTTTTCTATGATGTTAATAAATTTATCTTTAACGCTGCGAGAAACATGAAGGTGAACCAAGACATCAGTAAGTTCGGTTTTCATTGCACGTCGTTAGAATGCCAAGATTTAAAAAAACTCAAACAAGACTATAAATAATAAAAGATCACAATAACAAAAGCAGCTCTGACAGAACAATCTTTCCGCCGGTTCGACTCCATGGACGCGGTTTTGGGACGACCGGCCGTAAACTGTGGGGAGAGAACTGAGCTGCTGACGTGTCAGAAACTCTGTTACCGGACTGAGATACACTGGAAAATCAAAGTGTGCTGCAAGTTCCCAGCCATCACAGTACAGTTTAGGTACAGCACGGTTCCTGTATAAAGTGCCTATAGACACTTTTCACCTGTTGGTGTACGTTGAAGTTTTTAAAGTTACTGATTATATTCAATCTGATGCACAGTTTGTGTCGTCATCCTCTAGTCCTTCATCAGTGGTCAGTTTCTGGCCACAGGATTTCCACTCTGAGCAGCACGCTAACAAATGATGCAGAGAAACTACGGACTACAGACACTGAGAGTATCAAAGTGCACCTATATGGTCAGTGGAGGTCACGAAATGGACTATGAGTGATACAAAGTACTTAACAAGGTGTGTTCAATCTTATGTACAGTCTTTGGGCAATATAGTATTTTATATTGCAGTGCAATGGTATCATTTCATATGTAATTTGTCATCAGTAAAGTCAATGAACCATTGTTTCCTGAGCACGGCTCCTCTAGCAGGAGGTTTTATGACCCTGACAGTCGTCTGCAAAAATTTTGGTGCCCCAAATGAGTACAATAAATCCGTATCCTCTACAGAGAACACATAGATGCATATTTCAATGCACCATTATTGTTCATTTGCTGAACATGACAGATTGGAAAGAAAAACATCAGATGTAATGGCTATGGCACATTTCATGTTTTGAGTTTTCCCAATGTATTACACATATTAAAGTTACATATTAGAGAAGAGTTAAAGGAGAATATGTTTGGAAAATCAAAATATCTTTGCATATTGTAACTTGTCTAGTCGGATGTTTGATATGTTATTTGTGGTGCTATAGTCATCACATCCTTCAAGAATGACAAGTCATTTTCATGATTTTTATTTATCAATGATTCCCCACTATGATGCCCAGCATGCATTTCATAAATAAATGCTGCATATAATAAGGACATTCTTCCCCTTATTATATTGGCTCCCATTCTTATTCCAAGAGAAAATTTAATATCAAGATCCCATCTTCTTGCCAGAAATACACACAAACACACACATACACACATATATTTTTATATTTTATATATATATATATATATATATATATATATAAAGACTAGAAGAAAATGGTTAATATAGTCATTTTTTCTGAAGATCTGTCATTCGTTGAGCAAAGATAGTGAAACACTCATTTCATGTGACTTTGGTTTCCATGGCGACTGTGTTAATGCATTCAACAAAGTTCCCATTATTAATATTTTAAACAGGTTTCACATTCAGATATGGAATCTAATCTACTGATGATGATTGGAACTGAAATCATAAGCAGAAGAACACAGAACGTATTTGTTTGTTTGTTTTTATGTGTGTCAAATTGGCCAACAACAATCTGGAGCAACCAGCAAATGTCACACACAGCAGTTAAGTGTCAGTGATTGGACGCCATGTGTTAAGTACATAAAAAAAAAGAAAGAAAGGAAAAAAAAAGAAACTGCTCGGCAACAGGAACATCACTATTCTGCGGAACAGTGTTACCATGGAGACGATGCTCGTTATCTATCAGCACTGAAAATCAGTGGATTTCTGTGGGACAGACGATTTATATCACAATACAATATATATTACGATATAGTCACAGTTCATTTACAGTAATGCTAATGTAATAATGGATGTGTATGGAATTTTTAAAATGCATGTAATATAATAAACAGCAAATAGTGGCTCTGCACACAGCAGCTCCGCACAAAGACGAGTTTGGCACCAGCAGTGTTAATCAGTGCTGCCTGAACTGTGCCAGTTGTGTAGAATGGCTGGGATTCAGCAGCTGTGCTGGAAGTAGGAGATGGCAGTGCAGAGCGGCCAGGTGTGGGTGGTGAAGCCTCCTGTCTTGTGTGGAGCCTATTGAAGAGAAACCTATGCAGCCGAGAGCCTTAATGAGTTCAGTTTCACACTCATTTTTCCATCGCAGCCGCCCGCCACTACGAGTGATGTTCCAGAGCCAATTAGAGGAGGATGGGATTTGCTCTGTTCGCTGCTGGTACATTTCTATTCCGTCTCCCGCAGCAACGCAGGCATGCTGCATGGTGAACCAAACAGAGTGGTGGTGACAGGGTGGTTTAAACAACCAGTCTGCACTCTGGCCATTTAAGGGATGTAGCAAAACATGCAACATTATGATTAGATGAAAGTGTTTTGACAAAGTATCATGATATTTCAGGCTGAGGTTTTGAAATGAAGCAGCAAAACTTAAGCTGGAACTTTGGGCATGCAGCCTTTGTTAAAATAGGATTTTTTGACAATAAAAAAACTTGTACAGTGTGTACAGTTGCGGCCAAAGGTTAGCGGACATGCATGTCATGGCAATGATTTCTGCAAGTGATTATCTGTTGCAGAATGACTGGACATCTTTACTTTAAAATAAAGGCACAAATCTGAATTTATTATGGGTTTCCTGAAAACTGTACAGGGTTAATATGGTGTTCAATCATTCTGTCAGTCGCGGAAATCTTTAAATACTGCCATGGGATTCTTGTAATGTTGAGTGTAGGTAAATTTTTCGGTACTACTTTAGGCTCACTGGTGGTTTGGATATAAAAGAAAATGCCTATATTTGTGTTGCAGACATTGTGACCTCTGGTTCCACTCACTTCCATGGTAAAGAGTTGGTAAGTTTCTCAAGAAAGAACCATTTCACATAAACCCACTCTGAAGGACTTTACTTTACATCTCAGCCATTGAATTATGCAAACATTTTTTTGGGAAAAAGGAATCCGGCTTTATAGTTTAGCGATGAACTACAGAATGGATTATCCTCTCATCATATAACTTGCATCTCATCTCTACTTTCTCTGCTTGATAGTTATGAATATTTAAAACACATTTCTTTGCCTCTTCATCTTCACCATAATAGCTCTTAGCTAGTACTGAACGTCTCCTCAGAACTTCTCATTTCCAGTATAGCCATGAAAATGGGTGTCACCCACTCAGCCAATTTGGGCACCCCCAGACAAATGATGTGTTGATGTTTTTTCTAGATGGAATTTTGTGCACCTCCTCTAAAATTACCAGAAAATTTTGATTTGTTACCTGTAAAAGATTTTCACTTCAAAAAAACATCATATAACCAGGGGGTGTTCAAATTTTTGCATACGGCTGCATCCATCAGTGGAAGCCAGTCCTTTTTTTAAATGGACTTAAGGGTTTAATTCTATTACTATTATACGTATTACAAAAGTGCAGTCAATTTTGCAATATTGCAATCCCCCACAACTTCCAGCCAAATCTGGGTGGGCGGGTGGGCGGGTGGGGTTTTCTAGATGTGTTCAGGAAAACAGTTTTCCGTAAAGAACCCTTGATAATCTTTCGGCCTCATTAGCCGGATGTATTGGCACGCTTTAATTATTGAAAGATGACTCCAAGTTGTTTTATTTCTTTATTTATTTCTTTATTTTTGACAAAAGCAGGTCGGTACAGCATGGTAGTTTCACGTGAGATTAATGTCATTGTCTTCTGGGCCTCAGACTATTTTCACACCCTTTGAAAGAGGTAATATTTTTGCAGATGAAAGTGTCATTTTCTGGGAAATACAGAGGAAGAGAGCGAGAGAGTGTGAGGTTGAGTGATGATAACCTTCTCTTTGATGGTACCTAATTAAAAACTCTTCCTAGTAAATGACTCGGTCTAGGTATTCATTATTCAGCAGCGCTCCTCAGAGGCTGAGCTTTCTTGGTTTTGAGGGCTGTTTCAGCGCTAAAGTATCCATCAGGCATGGGCTCCGGAACTAATGTAGCAGGTTGGGACATGTCCTCCCCCACTTTTCAGAATCATTCGTTTTGTCCTCCCCAATATTTTGTTTCCCAGACCTCCCTACCACCCCCCACCCACCACCACAACGACTGAGACTTTGCAGGCGTGCACCAGGTACATTGTACATCCAAATATAATGAGAATATAATTGCTAAATCTATTCCTCTCAACCCTACATTATGAAGCGATGGCGATTTGATGCTTTGATGAAACATAAAAGAAAGCCTATAGCAGTTTCCAGAGCAACTCAGAGACAGTCGTCTATATTTAGGCTTGGCTTTGACCGTGTTTGCGGGAAATCCGACAAAAATCGGCCTCACTTGTCGTTATCCCTGCAAATTCTCTTGGAGAGTCAGTCAACTTTTGAGTACCTTTTTTCGCCGTTTTACAGTAAATAGTAGCGGAACACTCAAAGGACTCAGTGAAACAGATGCCACAGTTATGGTTCACACTTCACACTGATGCTGAACAACAGTAAAAGCCCTAAAGAGGTGAAGTAAGATTGACTGTGTCGTTACAGTGGCACCTGTCAAAAGGTGGTGTATTAGGCAGCAAGTGAACAGTCACTTCTTGAAACTGATGTGTTGGAAGCAGGAAAAATAGGTGAGCATAACATCTGAGTGACTTTGACAAGGGTCAGATTGCGATGGCTAGATGACTGGGTTAGAGAATCTCCAACACAGCAGGTCTTGTGGGGTTTCCCAGTATGCAGTGGCGAGTACCTACCAAAAGAGGTCCATGGAGGCACAACTGGTGAACCAGTGAGAGGGTCATGGGCATACAAGGATCATGAATGCACATAGGCAGCAAAGGGTAGCCGGTTTGATCTGGTTCCACAGAAGAGCTACCATAGAATTGTGTCAAAACGCATAGTGCATCACAGTTTACTGCCGAAGTGGCTGCGTAGCTACAGACCAGTCAGAGTGCCCCTACCGACCCCTGTCCTTTGCTGAAATTGCTCATCACTTGCTGAAAGTGCTCATTGCATGTGAGCATCAAAGCTGGACCATGAAGCAATAGAAGAAGGTGGACTGGTCTGATGAGTGACATTTTCTTTAACACCATGTGGTCATGTGTGTGCATCGCTCACCAGGGGAAGAGATGTCATCAGGATGCACTGTAGGAAGAAGGTGAGGTGATGGAGGCAGTGCAATGCTCTGGGCGATGTTCTGCTGGGAAACTTTGGGTCCTGCATTCATGTAGATATTCCTGTATGACAAATGTTCATGTATGACAAATGGACATTTTACACTTACATAATGGTGGTCCAAAATACATCTCTGATATCTTTGATGTTTATCATCCTGGTGGGTCTCCTAGATCTGCTCAGCTAGTGGTGAAAAGATCTGAAACTAAACCTGGTGAAATGGTGTTCATCCACTATGCTGTCCAACCAACTGCCCATCAGTATCAGATCTACTGCTAAAAACTGCACTATTGTCCTCTGCCTTCTTTTAAATATCTGCACTTCCATTGCACTTTTAATCCTCTTTTATTGATTTTCAGTGTATTCTTTTATTTCTTTTCTTTTACTTCCTACTATTTTCATGTTTCCTGATTTATTAATATGTTTATTCTAGTCTGTTAAAGCACATTGTATATGATAATGGACTATAAAAATACACTTGACTTGACTTTACTTGGTTGATTCTCTTGACCACCCACTCTTCTTCACTTGTCACTTTTTTTTTACAAGTTATTAAAATGGCAGAAAATGACATTATTTTTTATGTGTTCAGTATAGAGGTTGTGTGAACTTGTTTTCACTTCAATTGTCCAAATGTGTGCCCTGTGAGGAACGATCTGTCCAGGGTTTTTCCACCTTTCGCCCTGTAACTGCTGGGATTGGCTCCAGCACCCACCACGACACTGGTTAACGATAAGCGTTTCAGAAAATGGATAGATGGATGGATGGATGGATGGATGGATGGATGGTCAGATCTTCAAACGCAAGTGTTCACACTTTGCCACATAACTGCATCAATATTTGTATTTTGACTCCAGAGATAAAAAAAAAATTAAGAACTGGTAATTCTTTCTCCCAGAAAAGTAAAGCATGACAGACAGAGTCATAAAACTGTCCCAGTGCCTAACTGAGCTTGGCTTTTTCGGTAGGAATCAGATACAGCAGTGTTACAGATTACCAGATTTGTATCAGATTTACTGAAAAGTATTTGATGCCCACCTGCTATCACATTTTTCTTTAGAATTGGACCAAATGGGCTATAATATGAAAGGTAATCTTTAAAAGTTTATGGTAGAAAAGTACCGGAGATGATCTGCACAGTAAAGCGAAATGTGATTTAGCCACCAGAGTTCAGTGAAGTGCTGTTATTTATGACAGAACCCCAAACAGGTTCTTCCACTGCAAAGCTGTATAAAGCAAAGTCACAAAACTGATTGTTTATCTATCCATTCCCCAGCCAAGGTTGTGGTGGGTGCTGGAGCCTGTCCCAGTGGTCACAGGCCAAAAGGCAGAGAAGCACACTGGACAGATCGCCAGTCCATGACAGAATTGAAACAGCTTGACACATTTTCTGACAAACAGAACCACTGTTGCTCTAATAACAGTCAGAATAGCAGTTAATTGGTAATGAAGTGGGTCTTGATGGACGCTCTTTACGGCGGCGCACATTTCCGAACGCTTTTGTATCACCAGTGACACATCCCTACTCCTTTATCGAGGGAAATCCGTAGAGACGTCCACTCGGAGCTACGCCGTAGGTGGAGAGTGGATCCAAAGCGGAAAAACAAAATTATAACATGGTTTGAAATGCATCATGACAAATTGATGGTTGGGAACGGGCAGAGTTGAAGTGCCTCCCACGGAGCACCGGCACCATCGGTGGGAGAACAAGGACAACTTCCCTCCACAGTATGCAGGTTTCCATAGCAACCACCATTGTACTGTATGATATTGTTATTATTATTTTTTTAAAAATTATTATTATTATTGTTTATATTGTTTGATTGCGATTCGGGTAGAAGAAACAGGGGTCCTGGATATATTGTTGTTTGTTTGTGATTCAGATGGAATAAACAGGGGTCCTGGAGACATGTACAGTGTGTTGAGTAGGAATAAAGTAAAGAAACCATTGAGTGTGTTTTAAATTATAAGTAAACACTGACTAGCGAGTTGGGTGAAAGTACAGGACAAGGCTTAAATGCTAATAATCTGATGCTTAGAAGCTCCTAAACTTCCTTCTAAATCCTCTAAGGGTGTGAAAGGAGCTCTGTGGGGCATAGGTGGTGCTGGCGGTGGAGTGTTTATGGGATGCAAACACAAGGTGCAACAAAAGACTCTAATAAGCGTTTTACACAAACGCTCATCCAGTGCGAGAAGCTCGTGGAGAGACTCTCGAGAGCGCCATCATTCACTCAGCGCAAGGCTGCAGCATTAAGTGCTGAATAATTGAGTGCATTGCTTTGATGCCATGCGGCTCTCGTGTGTGTTGTTTGACGCGGGGGGGGGGTGGTTGGGGGGGGCGCTGCGCGTTTCCAGGCTACACAGGCTGCATCTGTTGCCATGGCAGCCCAACTCACTTTTATGTTGGTGGAGCTGAGGGAATAAGCAGCCATGCTCATCTCTCTCTCTCTCTCTCTCTCTCACTCACACACACACACACACACACACACACACACACACACACACACACACACACATACTTTCCCACACACACACACAAACATAATCCCAACATCTATGCAAGCAGCTTACCATCATCTGTTCTTCTGGCCGACAGATGCCAGCATAATATGCTGTTTACTACATGATTTATTGTTTTTTTGTTTTGGTCGAATTGTGGGTGGTGCAAATGCTTTGATCTGTGAATTCTCATTGGCAGAACATCAGTTTGCTACTGTTTTGCTAGCATGTGAACATCAGTTTGCTTTTGGTTTTGCTAACATGTGAAACTTGGCATCTAGACAGGTGGGGTTTGGTCAGATTTTAAAGGTTAAGGTTAGAAACTGTGTTCTTAGATGCTCCTAGATAGGTTCTTCTCTAAGCTACATTAGAAGATCTCGCTACCTTCCTCCAAGCTCAGCCACTGAAAGAATCCACCCCCTCCTTTCAATCCCACGCCGTCCCTCCAAAACTCTCACCCAAGACAGGCACGCGTTCAGCAGCAGGGGAGAGTCACGATCCCGGTGTGGGTGGAGGATTTTGTTCCATGCAAGTGCTTGCACACCTGACCCACATCTAGAAACTTAGGACAGAACTTGTAGAAACTAGTTGTGCGAAAGACTCCGTGGCTAATGGTGATTTCATAAGCTAGAACTAAGCAAATGACGTTCACAGAGAAACACGAATGGATATCGAAGGTTCGTTTCTTGGTCTGGCTTGTTTTGTAGCTAGAATGTCACTTTTTGAGGCCTTCAAATCTTTCAGCCACATCTGTGTTCACTCTTGCTCAGTCCATGTTAGCGTCCTTTTTCGCTGAGCTATATTAATAGTTTTTAGGCTGAATTATTATAGTTAGAAAATAGGAGCATATCATGAGACCATCAGTGCTGAAGGACCACATTTGCAGCGTGTTTCATTAGAAAGCATAATCAGTTTTGCTCTACTGGATTTCGTGCAGCGTTTGACATGTATTCAATGTACTTTGTATGCGGCACCACTGGTTATTTTCACTCTGTTTATTAAATTTTTAAAAAATTGTTGTGTATTGTGGAAATTTCTTGAAGTATTGCTGTAATCTTGCCCATAACTTTGCCAAATTCCATGTTCTTGGGCCATTTTGTAGCACGAGCCATACAGAAGGAAAGCTGCATTGGATGTAAAGCACATTCCAGGCTGTACACACAAACGTTTTTTGCCTCGAGTAGCACAGCCATTAATGGAAATTTTATGTTTGCTTGGCAAAGTTCTGGCGCTGTGCAACGTTATCACAGCCAATACTGGGGTCTGCTAATTTGCATGACTGTTTTTTATAATTGTAATTAACATCCTGGTTTTATTGGCCAATACACTCCACTAATATTAGCGTTGATTTTGCACCATTTGCTCATAAACAGGCAACAAAAATGAATGGTTAGCAGCGGCAAGCTGGTCCTCATAAACAACAGAACAAAAAATCTGTGTATCTGGATGTGAAAATGTCGGGAAGAACAATACATTTAAAAATTTTGTTCTGTGTAAAGGTCTTAAGCAATGCCTCATTTCTTCATATTTTGTTTCCAAAGACTCAGACTTTCTTGCATTTTTAATGTGGTCTTGAGGAACAGTTCTCCAGGCTTCCTGAGGGACTTTCGAAGTTCCCTCATTTCCAGTCCAGTCCCTGAACCTGACCAGTTTTAGAATAATTTTTGTTTGTTAAGACACACAGTGACCTATGTATAAACCATCAAAGCAGAACAAAGAGCATCTACCTTAAGTCCTGAACCAGTGAAGAAACAGGAGCAGATGATTCCAGATGATCAGGCGGTGATCAGTATACTGGTGGTGC
>JBBJLS010071800.1:0-10833 GCA_037577275.1 Bryconaethiops microstoma
GAAGGTCTCTCTAAAAAAAAAGTCAGGATTCTATTGTACTACCACATATGATAATTTTCCCCAAATATCAGATTTTTCCTGTTACTAAAACTTAATTTGAGCCTGAAAGGGTTAAAAAGTTTCAGGCAAGGAAACTGACAAAAAAAACAACAAAACAAACCCGGACTGGGCTGTCTGTTCTCCTCAGGATGTCGTGTGAAAGAAAGCCAGAAGTCCAGCAGGTCAGATCCAACGTGACCTTTGACGACGGCTTTAACTGCAAAACAAAGCTGGACTGTGTCCTGTTCCAGCTCAGACTGAACTCCTGCTTCCAAAAATTTCAAAACACAGTTCTGTTTCACAGAAAAGCCCTTAAGACAAAAATAATTAAAAAATTTAAATAAAAAAAACCAAAAAAAAACAAACCAGAGGTTTTTCACTTTGGAGCTGATGATGCTGAAGGCTGGACTGTGAGCTTTTAGGGCCGCGGTACAGTCCGCTCAGGATTAAAGAGCTTATATCCCACATTTCTCATGTTTCAGCTCCACTTCTGACGTCTGTGTTATGACCAGCTTGCAACCTCTGTTCATCCTTCAGAATTAAAAGCAGGTTGTTTTTGCACCTACGCCTTTAAGACTGATAAATCCAAATGAGTTCTGTTCCGATTGGCGGCCCTGCCGCATTCAAAAAGCTTTCGACACTCCTAATAACTTCAGTGTGAGCAGGTGGGGCTAAACTGCTGTAGGTTGTGATGCTTTGTTTTCGTGACTTCATAAAAACACAGCCTTGAATTTTCTTTTTATTATTGTTCTTTTTAGAGATAAAAAGGTTCTGCTTCTCATCTGAGCTCGTATAGAATTTTGGCAAAATTTAAAAAATCAGCCACTGAATGTGGCTGTATGCGCTTTTCCCACCAGTGTTCAGGCAAGGGTGGTTCACTCCACCCGTTTTCAGCCGTCCTTAACCATAAATGTCTTGGTAAGAGACAGTGAGTTAACCCCCCACCCCCCCAACCTCAAGTTACGACACAGATCCGTTCCTTCGACAGTGATGTAACTCGAATTTTGGTGTTAGTGGAAACACACCCTAGCCTAAGTCACTTATCGATCTTTACACAGTTGAAAAAAATAAGCAAGGAAAAGGAAAACTCCTTCACTCATACACTGCGTTACTGCGAATTCTTCCACTGCGCGCAACCAAACTAGTTCGCCCAGGAAGTCCGTAATTACGAGGCTAACAGTGTAAGCCGAGTGGGAGTGAGCGTTGTAAACTCGAAACGTCGTATGTCGAGATTGCTGTAACCCGAGGACCCCTGTACTGACACTGTTACATTACTCCCCGGTCTATTTATTGTGTTGTTTCTGTTGTAACATGCACTCTGTTGAATGTTACTGAATGTTCTCTGTTGTCTGTTGATGATAAAGTAACCTTGAACCTTGAATGTCTCAGCTAATCAACGGGATCTGGACTCGACGGAAAATCATGTGAATTTGATTTTACGCTGAACTGTTCCTTTAAGAAACTTTATTTTAAAGGGTGGGGGGTAGTACCACTGTAACTCCAGGCAAACAGGATGTAAACAGTAGCAGTGAACTTCACTCAGGCTGCCTTAATCTAATAAGAAGAGAATACAAAAACACACACAAGCTGATATTACTGTCTTTGTGAGGACAGTCCACTGACTGTTGTAGTGCATGTCGTAATGCTACACCTACACCTTAACCTTAGTGCTCTAAAAAAGAGAGGAGAAAAACACCCGTCCATGTGTTGACCAGCAAAATGTTCCTATTCCTGCAGATTTTCCATTTCTACCATCATGAGAACATCTGAGGTCCTCATAAAGCCACACACAAACACACAAATATGTAGGTCACAGTAGCGCCGACAAAAACACCCTTTGAACAGTTACACATTCCGCTATAGACTGTAGCACCGCAACCACTGCAAGGAAATGCAGAAGCAGAACTTTCGTAATGAATTATGTTTCCATTTCAGCTGCGTATGTGACGTGTGTGTGTTTACGATCCAAAAACAGTCCATTCCTTCAATTTTTCCACCCAGTATAGAACAGGCTGCTTTTCTTTCTGTGCCTTGAAGGCTGAGGGTCCAGTCCATAAATATTAGGACATCAAAGTTATTTTAGATGTCTACAACCTTAAATTAAACTAGACTACATTTTCAGGAGAAAATGCGAAGTGTGATTGTGTGGTCACTCTAAATCCAGTGTGTGAAACAAACAAACTTTGGTTTTATGGCCAAAAAAAGTTTGCGTTAAATAATTCTCCTCTCAGCAGGCTCTTGGACCAGCATCACTTCTGACTCTCTTCATTCAGAGCTGTGTGTGTGTGTGTGTGTGTGTGTGTGGGGGGGGGGGGTGTTAAGTCACTGTCTCTTACCAAGACATTATATGATTATATAGGCTCTTTAATATACTGAAAGTAATCACAATAACATGTAGTAAAATCGCGATTCTGATATTCTGTCTATATTGTGCAGCTCTAAAAGACAGGCAAATAAGATGATTTACAGTATAGCGTTTGCTTTTGGAATCTGTTAACGGTCAGTACGAAGTCCAAAGAGTGGTTCCTGACAGTGAAGTGACCCAAAAAAATAAATAAAATCAATCAGTAGAAAACATCAGACGGGGACAATCAATACATTTTAAGAGAAAGAAGAGCTCCTGAACACAAGGACCAGAAAAACACGGAAACCAGCGGTGGTGGTGGACAGAAAAGCTCCTTCCCTGTCTGAAGGAAACCACAGAGGGCCAAATCAGGAACATTCAAGATTCAAGATTCTTTATTAGTCATACAAGAACAACATGCAGTGAAACGCAACCCTGTGTCAAGCCGTGAGACTATAAATAAAATAATGAATTATTCTCAGTGGTACTCGCCCTGCTCTTTCCTCCAGGAACAATAACAACTTCTGATTCTAATTTAAATTAAATTCGGAAAAGGTGAAACTAAGGTAATAAAAATATGCAGAAAAAGTATATTCGAAATAGACAAACTAAAAGCAAGATGTGAACCGCGTGCAGAACGCCCAGGTGTACCTGTTCACACCTGCTCAGGTCATGTGACCTGTATCTGGACTAGGGTTGGGAATTCGATCAACTCTGTGATCCCTGATTCCCCATTTCAATTCCAGAAAGGTGAAAAAAAGTAAGAAAAAATGTTTACATAACAAAAATATTTTTATTCTGAATATTCAGAATACACCAGCAGTAATGGAAGTAAAATACTGACAAAAATGATAAATGTTAATGAAACACAAAAAAATTAGGAATAAAACGTGATGCTCAGTTATTTAAACACATGAGACAGAAGGAGTTTATCAGATAAGTTAGTAAAAAGTGTTCTGAAAAAGTTTAATATTAATACAGATTATTAATATTAATAATGATGTTAAAGGGGAGGTGATGACCCATTCTGATTTATTGCAGGCTACGACCAAATCACACCTCGGAATAATTAAGGGAGTCGGGACGACCTTTTTGTGGCGTGTGCTGCGGCGAGTCCGTTTCTTCCACTGGCAAAATAGCAAAATGGATTTTGAGATTAATAGAAATGTTAGTTGCGCTTTACACTTTTACACTTTGAATTTGATTGTCAAAATAGAGCCCTAAATGCATCTCATTCACACCTGCATGTTTATCTGGATCAGAACAATCCAGATGTAAGCCGCATCTGAAAAAACGCCTGTATAGAGGAAAAGTATCTTGTGGGCAAATAAGAAACATCAACCTGTTGCAGAACGATGGGAGAAGAAGAGCAATAAGAGAAGGAACTATTCAGATCACTTGATTGGTCAAACATGGAGAGCAGGTGAAGCTCCTGATTGGATCTGGTTCTCTGAGGAGAACAGGGCTCCATCATCTGCTCACATTAAGCCAAATACATCGAAAACCATGTGCATCACTGTGCAGCTGGACGACCCAAAGCAAACTGGCAGAGCAACCAGAGACCTTTCGAAGGCAAGGAAGTGAAATTAAGTCAAATGTTTCACAACGGCTGAGCCAATCATCTGATCTCAGTCCAGTCGAGCATGACTTTCACTCACCGAGGGCAAGAGTGAAGGTGGAAACACCCCAAGAACAAACAGGAACCAGTAAACAGCTGCACAAAAGACCAGCTTCACCAGAGGAAAAAAAACAAAAAACAAAAAGGCTTGTGATGGGCAAAAATGGAAAACAGCAATAAATCTAGAACTATGTTCCTGTTAGGGGCGGCATGATACCACTTTTCATGTCTGACACCGATACTGAGTATCAGTCGATACCAATACGAGTCCGATCTTTTTTCTGTCTCTGTAACTACTAATCTGCCAAGAGTCTGTCTGAATCTGAAACAGCTCCCCACTTCCTCTACGAAGAAAACCTCATTTTCTACACCCATACAGTGTCCAGTGTGTCTGTTCTGGAGTTCTGCACACATGTCTGAGTCTCCAGCGGCTCTGTGTTAGACGTGTTCTACACTGTTTGTGCAGGAGTCTGTATTTTACCGCACTATGTAAGGAGCAGGGAGCCGTTTGGGACGCAGCCCTGCTGCTCCTGTGTTAGTCATGTCCCCATCTGTGTGTCTCTTTATCCGTCAGTCAAAGTTTATTTCAGTGTTTACTGTATTGTTCAGGATTTTTCTGAAACTTCCTGATTCTAATTTTGTGCTGAACTGCATTTCTGTTCTTTGGATTCAGATGTTTTTTGTTTTTCATTTTCTTCTTTGGTGTTAAGATTTGGAAACTCGTCTCTGACCGAGTCTCCAAAGAGAATCAGTCAGATCATTAACTGGTCAGATCATTAAACGGTCCTTTGGGTTGATTGACAAGTCATAGCTTCGCCCAGTGTGTCTGAACAGCAGACAGCGATGTGGATAACAGGCTCGGTTTTAGATCATGGCTTCCATATACTGAATTACGCACTGAATTTCAGCTCCTTCTTGCTGGACGAAGCTTCACTGTCTAGAAGTCCAGAGTGAACATTATTAAAGTTTAATACCGTCATAACATTGCACAAATGATATGATATAGACGCAATATATATAGATTTTTATTTTAGTGGTTTACTAAGGAATTTATATTCAGGCTGGTGTTTCCAGGCAATTTGTATCTCATTGTGATGAAGGTTATAAATATGGTGTAAACTCAATTAGGCTTTTGATACTTAATATTCGTGAGAAACATGCTCTTATTTCGGATCCACCCTGTAGAACTCCAGTCATACATCATTGTGAAATTAAGCTCAGAGTGGCAGAAACCATTTGTTACTGTTTAAGCTGCATTACTGGGGTGACGGCCCGTAGGTACCACTGATTAATGTCAGTCTAAAGGCTGCTGAGATAAACCCTCATATCACTCTTTCCACTGGAATCAGCCTTGCACAACTTCGTGGAGACGATTTCAGTCATTGTATTGTTTTGATTGCGTCCACTATCCTCCAGTTATTGATTCTTTTTTTATTTCTTAAGAAAACACAACAAAAACATACATCTGCAAGAACCATAAACACCTTCTGGGAGTTATCTTTGCATAGAGAATAACCATCACCAGAGACGTTCTCTGAGCCCTGCTGCGCTAGTGAACATTATTGTAGGTTGTGGGAACCCCTGTTCTGGAGATGTTCTACAAGAACATTAAAAAAACACTGAATGGTTGTGATTATTCATGCTAGAAATGCTTTACGTTGCCTGCAGATATCCTGATCTCACATCCAGTCCTAATCCCATTTCCCAGCGGCCCTCTGGACTTGAGGATTTGTTCTCAGCTACTCTGTGGAGATTTTTTTCACAAAACTATCTAATATTCACAATTTTACCCAATTCCAATTTACATACATTGATAGCTGGGCTAATCAATCTCTGAGGTTCAGGCCATCTAGGTTCTGGTCTTGGAGTTCACAAGTCAGCATGATTTCATGAGCATGCATTTGGAACTGGTTTAGATTTAGTGACGTATCTGCTTTGTTCTGAGCCACCCCTCATTTCTTTATATTTTGCTGTGAATCACCTTATTGGTGCAGAAAATTGGTGCCTGTTAGACAACAACCGTGTAGATGAAATGAAAGAAATGGGAACAAATGTTTTACTGTGACAGGCTGTAAAGAGCCTGAAGATACAAGGAGCCTAGATAAAGGAGTTCCAACCACTCAGCATTCAGCACCACCAGTATACTGATCACCGCCTGATCATCTGAAATCATCTGCAGCTGTTCATCTGAAATCAAGACTTTGCATTTGCATTTTCGTAGGTAGAAAGACATTTCTACCTATGCCTGGGGTCAGTGATTGACAGTTCAGATGGGATGTAAAAGAAAGCGATTAAAAGCTTAAAGATGTTTGTTGGTTTCTGTGACATGGTTTCTGTGGAATAAATAATCAGTACACGCTGAATGGTGATCGTTAGGAATTGTTTTCAGTTTGAGAAGAGCTGAATTGTTACAGTCAGTGATCTGTCCAGGGCTTCAACTGTGCCCGTGCACACAGACCTGTACTCTTCTTTGATTGAACCACGCCCCCCACACCTTCAGCCAATAATGCTTTAATCTTGTGGCTGTTCGGTTCTTCATGTTTGGTTGACATTCCAGATGATTTTTGGTATTCTAGCACGATTACTGATTGATTGCATTCTGGCTACTGAGAGCAGATGGGTTGACATTTTTAAGTTTTCTGGGGTCTGGCTATTGAGAGATGATTGTCCTGTCTTTTTGTCACCGAGTGCTGATTGGTTGACATTCTGGCTACTGAATGCTGATTGGTTGGTGAACTGAGAAACTCATTAGCTGTTGGTGCTCCCTGATATCATGAATAAATACAAGTTGCCATTAGAAAGTGCTGTAATTTTTTTTTACAATATCAGCAGGACTGAAATATTTGCTCACTGTTGAGAAAAAAAGCTCATTTTTCTTTGTAAAAATCTTTCATTAACACCCTCTAGGTAAAACCGAAAGACGTTATCAAGTGTCAGTTCTTCTCTCTAAAAGTTCTGTGTTCTCTGTTCTCCACAGGGGAGAAGACCCTGTCCAAGCCGATGGGTTATCCGGTCCTGGACTCAGAATGCTGTGGAAAACCGAAGGAGCAGAATGGTTTCACCCAGGGAGACTCCATCGCTGACTCCATTGACCTCTCAGGCAAGAACAAGAAGCGACGGAACCGCACCACCTTCAGCACCTTCCAGTTGGAGGAGCTGGAGAAGGTCTTCCAGAAGACGCACTATCCAGATGTCTATGCCCGAGAGCAGCTGGCCCTGAGAACTGAGCTTACTGAAGCACGCGTGCAGGTGATGACCCATCTGTTAACCCAGGTCCATCCTGGTCCATCCTGGTCCATCCTGGTCCATTCTAGCCATTTGGGCATTTTCTTGCTTTGACACACTTCGAGCTCACGTAGATGCTCAGAATACTTTAATATAAATTATTATGACGCATAAGTGAGAGTTCTGGTCAAAAGTCTTAGGCTCCTGTACAAACTGTTTAAAGCCATTTATCTGAACATTGAAGGACTTTCTGCCAGCAAATAACATTAACACAAAAATACCAAGAATAAATACAAACAAACAAGAAAGTGTTAAATAAAATCAAGATGATTAAGCAAACACATAGACATATATAAAATCATTGTTTACTGTATTGATATTGTTCATATACATTCTGACATTAGCTTTTAAAAGCAAATACTGCTCAGCTAAATGGGCTTTAAATATAATTTTCCCAGGTCCCTGAGATTATGGCATAAATGAAGCTAAAGCTCGTCTGCATATGACTCTTCATGCCTTCATCACTGAGCCCCTCCATTAAACTCTGTTCATTATAGCAGTGTCGGACATTTGGGTGAATCTGGGCATGTATTTCTTGATTTTCCAAGTGAAAATAAGTTACACACAGTTATTTTGATACATAATTACTGTTAATTTGCACAGTGTAACATATATTTCAATAAATGTGATTATGAAATGGCCTGTGCAAAAGTTATGGGACATATGTGTTTTATGTCAGGAAAAAAAAAAATAAAAATAGAAATTTTGCTCAAAAATGTGCAGGATAAAAGTGGAATACATAGTTGCTGGGGGTCATTTGACAGGCATTTTTAAGCTTTTGCACCCTACTTATGCACATTATGTGTGTTGAGTTTTTCTCTATAGAAGCGAATAGAATTCTCCAAAGGTATTTAAATAATCAGTGTTGTATTTTCCACAGAACATGCATAGAAAACATAGTTCATTCTGAGAATTGAACAAAATCATCTCCTCGAAGACTGTATTAGACTGGGGTGGCTGCATGAAAAGCCGTATGAAAGTACGTCCATAATCCTCTGCGTCTCCCTCGGACAGGTGTGGTTCCAGAACAGGCGGGCGAAGTGGAGGAAGCGGGAGCGTTACGGGAAGATGCAGGAGGTGCGGAACCACTTCGCTGCTACATATGATATTTCCCTCCTCCCTCGCTCCGACACATACCAGGTACGTCTAGGACAGTCAGGCTCACACAATGTAGAGCTGCCATATGATTATAACACATGAGCTCTGGAAGCTTCTAATGTCTATAATTATGCAGTTAAAAATGAACAATAATATTTTTATTTTTAAAAAATGGGTGTATTAATATTTGCAGAAATATATGAGATCATCAGCAGGCACCTGAAGGTGGGAGAAAAGTCAATAGAGAGTATCCTGTTATTTTTGACGCCATAATGTATCAATAACGGAGCACATGCAGCGATATTTATTTATTTATATCATATTTTAAGAAGTATTGATTTATTGCTAGTCTTTTGTTCGGATGTCCACTCTGGTGACATTGCTCCTGAAGTCCATAAGGTGGCGCTGGACCTGGTGTTGTCTTAATGGTGTTAATGGTAAAGAACGTCAGCGTGTCCGAGAAGCTGCAGAGACTCCTGGACCGAGCGCTCTGTCCGATTTACAGTGGAAGAACCAATAATATACTGTAGAGCAAAATCATCATAGTAACACAGGGCCGATACACCAAGACATATTTGATGTTCTGCAGTTCTGCACTGTAGCTGCAAGGCCAGTGTGTTTATAGGCATTATTTTAGCTAAATCCTGACACAGTGTATAAATACCGTGTATAAAAAAAAGCGCCACAAATCTGCTCTAAATGACTGTTTTACATCTTTATAATTGTATCATGCAAACATTTGTAATTAAATCAGCTGAATTTGCCTGTGTTTCATAGATGCAGGGTAACCTGTGGCCTGCAGGATCCGGAGGTGGAGGCGCTGCCAGTGGAGGCTGCGTCCTGGGCTCGGACAGCATGTCCTCCTCTTGCATGTCCCCTTACTCCCACCACCCGCACTCACACCCCCACGGCAACCTCACGGGCCTGATGGGCATGTCCACGTCTCCCACTCACCCCCCTCACCACCCTCACCCACACCACCCCGGCATCAACGGGCTCTACTCCCTGCACAGCTTCCAGGGGGGCCTGGGGGGCCACTCCTTTGAACCAGCGCCCGAGTCCGACTACAAGCCTTCAGGCCTGGTGGCCCTGCGCATGAAAACCAAGGACCCCGGCGGCCTGTTATCCTGGCCCACGTGACCTCAGGGAGGGACCTTCAGCTGGGAACAGACTGAGCCTGCGAGTCACTGCCGGATACACACCACCGCCTTTAGTGCATCAGAAGGCACTTTTCCACAGGCACACAGGAACCGTTCTGTACCGAAGCTCCACAGTGATGGTACTGATGTTGTATCAGGTTCTGATGTTCCAGTGTATCTCAGTCCGGAAACGGAGTTTCTGACTCAATTCTCTCCACAGTTTATGGCCGGTCGTCCCAAAACCGCGTCCATGGAGTCGAACCGGCGGAGAGTTTTTCTGTCAGAGCCGCTTTTGTTATTGTGCTCTTTTATTATTTCTGGTCTTGTTTGAGTGTTTGATGTTCTCTCTGCGTTCTTTATCCATGTGATGAGAACCGAACCCAGAGAACTTGTTAGTGACGTCCTGGAGTTAAAGATATATTTGTTAAGAGTCGTAGAAAAAACTTTATCTTCAGCCCAAACAGACAGTCGAGCTTGTACTTCGTGGACTTCCCAGTTGTTAGTTTGTATCTCGACCAATCAGAAAGCAGTCGAGAAGCTTGGGTTCAGTCCCTTTACTTGTAATGAAAAATATTTGTGCCAATAGTGTTGCAGCTGGCAGTTGACAGTGAAGCACCGAGATCTAAACAAGTGGGTTAAATGTGGGCATTAAAGGACTAGTTTAGCAAAACATTACATTTCTACCAACTCTAGGAGTAGTCAATCAGCCAAGACATGTTTGAAATCCAAATTTTGCTTCTTCAGTTTAAAACTGGAGATACGAGGCTGGCAATGCTAATGATAGAAGTCAACAGTCACCCATCTCTACAAGTCAAGTTCATTTACATAGTCTCTTGTCAGACACAAAGGTCATTTAAGTGATTTACAGGTATGGAATAGAAATATTAGTAAATCAGGAAGAATATAAATAGTAGGAAGTAAAAAAAGAATAAACGGGATACAAGCATGCATAGAAAATAAAAGAAGATTAAAGTTAAATGGAGTGCGGAAATTTAAAAGAAGAAACACCCCCAAACTTCTCTCAGTCTGTCAAACCACATCCAGTTCTTCATAAAGGTTCACAAAGCAGTCATAATGAGAACTGACCTTGGATCAGACTCATATGTATATATTATTATACACAAAAACTGATTGCAGATATACATTTACGGCATTTGGCAGACAACCTTGTCCATGAGCGACTTCATCAGTTACAGGGACAGTCTTACAGTCATTAGTTACAGGGACTGTCTAACAGTCATTAGTCACAGAGACAGTCTTACAGTCATTAGTTACAGAGACAGTCTTACAGTCATTAGTCACAGAGACAG
>JBBJLS010071801.1:0-10832 GCA_037577275.1 Bryconaethiops microstoma
TGTGTGTGTGTATATATAGATAGATACACACACACACACACACATTTGTATATATGTAGGTAGATCGACATCAAATAAAAAAAAAAAACACGTTTATGTGCATATAAAAACATGCATATATTATATGGCCATTATAGCTCTTTATGTTACAGCATTAATTACCTGCTTTAGGATCAGTCTGATGGTATTTTTACTTCTCTAGACCAGCTGTGAGTGTCTAGGTCTGTTGTTGTTTAATGTAGAATGTTTAACAGAGTGAGTGTATTTTGAGCAAGCTAACCAGAGCTACCCAATATATTTAACACTGACACCATAACAATGTCCAGCCATTTTAACTGATTTTTTTTAGAGACGATCAGCGTGGACCAGACTGTTGCTCAGGCCTTCAAGCTGAGAGCCTATCAGGACATCATTATTAACATCGTGGACCCCAAGGTGCCCAAAGTTTCCTTGAGATTTCACCACCAAAACATTGCATGACACTGTAAACAAAGACATTATATACACTTATTTACACCATGTCTGTATCTTTACCAACCAGCTTTGGTAAAGATACAGACAGATTCTATTATTATAATTATAATTGATACGACTTGGGAGGCTGTAAATGATATTAAATATTAAAGGCATGCAGAATGATGAATTGAGCTGAGATCGGTCGAACAGGCTGTGATCAGTATACTGGTGGTGCTGAATGCTGAGTAGTTGGATCTCCTTTATCGAGGCACCTTGTATCTTTAGGCACTTTGCAGCCTGTCTCAGTAAAACATTTGATCCCATTTCTTACATTTAATCCTTTCAATATGCCAAAGATAAGACAGTTTGACAGGCAGAAAATAGTATTTTTGCATCAACAAGGTCAAGCAAAATATAAAGAAATGAAGGGTGGCTCAAGATGTCAAAGAAATTAGCTCCTTCTCTAGTGAATATTATTACAGCTGATTAGAACAACAACATTCCCAGAATCACCTCCAGGTCAGTGAATCATGCTTGTTTTTGGCTTCTCAGATAGAAGCTCTTTATGAGTTTGCAATGAGTGAGTATTGGTTTCAGCTTTCTTTGGACCGGAATAATCTTTATTTTTGTTTTTCAGGATGTGACTCTGGATCTGGTAGAACTAACCTTCAAAGACCAGTACATCGGCCGAGGGGACATGTGGAGGCTGAAGAAGAGTCTGGTTGGTCAATTTAACTATCTGAGTTCTGGCTGCTTGTGCCAGAGAAGCATTTGAAATTCTTATTGTTATAATAATCATTATTATTATTACATAACTTATCAGAATCAGAAAACTTTATTGACCCTGGAGAAAGTTGCGTACGCTACAACTGCACAGAGACACAGAAACAAAAATGATATAAAATATAATAGAAGTGAAAACAAATCTCTCCGGAATTACTGTAAAAATGTTGATCATATTCCAGATGCATTTTCTGTTTACAGCTAGACTCTTAAAATTGCATTTAAAATTCAGAACATCTGTCTTTTGTAAAGTAAATAAATGTTTTTGTAATGTATACTTATGTATTTTTATTACGTAAAGTAAGCTTTATGATATGTTAGAAAAACAGTATAAACAAGGCATTCTACGTATCACTGAAGTTTTTAAAGTGAATTTTGTAACTTAATTGCAAAAAAATCTTTTTTTCTACTGTTCTGCATCATTTTTCCCCTCCAGGTGAACACATGCGCTTATGTGACTCAGAAAGTGGAGTTTGCAGGAATCAGGTAAAAATAAATAAATACATATATAAATAAAGTATGTGTCCTTCTTGTGAGCATCTATTCAGTGCACTTTGCAGCCTGTAAAGCACAGTACAGGGGGTTCTCGAGTTACAACACTGATCCGTTCCTACGACATTGATGTAACCCAAGTTTTGGTGTTAGTCGAAACACACCCTAGCCTCAGTCACTTACTGATCCTAACACAGTTGTAAAATCATAATCTAGAACAAAAAAACACAACTAGGCCACAGAAAAAAGGAAAAGGACACCAACTTCCACCGCATCACTTTTCTGGCGTGCGGAACCAAACTAGTTCGTCCACGTAGTCTGTAAGTTCAACGCTAACGGTGTAAGCTGAAACACTCATGTCTCAATTTTTTTGGGAGTGAGCATCGTAAACTTGAAACGCTGTATGTCGAGACTGTCGTAACTGTAAAACTTTTGTTCCCATTTCTTTCATTTAATCTTCACAATATGCCAAAGATAAGACAGTTTGAGAGGCAGAAAATAGTATTGTTGAACCAGTAAGGTAATTCAAAGCAAAATATAAAGAAATGAGTAGTGGCTCGAGACTTTTGCACAGTACTGTATTTTTATTATTGTCTCTCTTTACTACAGGGCACAGGCGAGTGAGCTGTGGGTGAAGGGCGAGAAGGTGACGTGTGGTTACATCAGTGAGGACACGCGGGTGAGAAACCTTTACACACACCTGTGTTAGAGCAGTAGCTGAGAAGTATGGCTCTTTTCCACTGACACAAGGAACCGCGCCGTACCGCAAACAAATGTTTTTCCATTACAAATAACGCTACCCAAACCCGAGCAACCCGGGGTGTTAAGGCCCAGCCCCCTCAGCTTGGTGCACAGTCTCTGTGGAATGATAGAGTTGAATGCTGAGCTGAAGTTGATGAACAGCGAACTGTGCAGGACTCTATATTTTGAACTGATCTACACTACCCTTGGAATCACTTCCATATTAGCATATACCAAATCCAGTCCTGGAGGGGTCAGTGTCTAGCACAGTTTGGTGATTTACTTTCTTAAATGCACCGGGTTCAGCTCACCTGTTTATTACCAGGTTTAGTGAGCGTGTTAGAGGAGGGGGACCACCAAACTTTGATGAAAATGGCCCTCCAGGACCAGATTTAGGCACATCTGCTTATATAGTATTTCTCTCTTGAAATCTTGAATCGTGAATAATATACAAAATATTAAAAAGCATTTGTTTTTAATTTGTTATTTAACATTTCAAGTGAATAAAATGATAAATAATGTACCATAATGATCTTATTTACATTACTTTTTTATTAGGTAATTGAATTCAGTAGTAATTCTGGAGTTTTTATTTTGGCTTTATTTTTGTCATTTGTGAATAAGGGACGAAAGGAATGAATTAACCATGACCAGAAATGACTTTGAACAGGCTTGGGATAGCCAATACTGATCTTTTAAAATAGGCTTCATATTGTTTTTTTTTTTACTGTTTTTATTTTATGTATTATAAGGACAATACTTGTCAAAAGACTTGAGCCTGTCCAAAAGTCTGCGCATTCCTATAATAAACTTTTTATGGGATGGAGTTTGGTGAGGAATGATGAGGTTGTGTTTGGTTTTGTGTCCACCCTCTAGGTAGTTTTCCGCTCCACCTCAGCGATGGTGTATATATTCATCCAGATGAGCTGTGAGATGTGGGACTTTGACATTTACGGTAAATCTATAGCCTCTGTTATTTCAGCCAACAGAGGCTTTTGGGCTTGGTTAGCTTGTGTTCTCTATCACCCTTATATGCCATATATACCATATTACATACCCTTAAATAGCTATATACCATGTTATGTACCCATATATTTCTATATACCATTTTATATGTCATTGTATTTCTAAATACCATATTATATAACCTTTTATTCTCATATACCATATTATATACTGTTAGCACAGAGGTGGATGGTACCATAATGCAAAGAAGAATACTGTTTTAAAGAGATACTATCTGAATGAAATGTTTCATAATACTTATTTGAAAATGTCTTAGGTCCCAGAGAAAATTGGATTTAATTTTTTTTTCCTCAAAAAAATCTACAAATATTAGAATATATGCAAATAACATTGTCATATTGAAACTATTCCAGGTTAATGACGTACTCACAGGAGGTACTTATTTCAGGATTCTCGTGGAAATGCAAACAAGGAAGACGCTGATAACAGCGTGACATTAATACAGTAAACAGTTCTGTGTTAGTGTGCTGGCCTAACCACTCCCAGAGCTCTCCTCATTAAAGCCTGGTATTGTTGTTCCATCATACACCTGGTTCTGCTTGGTCAGTCCTTCATTAAATTAAAGTAGGAGGTGCTGATGGACCTTCACACATCCAAGCACCGGCTGGAATCCAATCTAGACACAAGCATGATATTTGACCAGCTCCCAAAACATCAGCTACTGTTTACACACAAATCTGAACTTTTTACTGCATTCTGCTGTGTTTGTGTTTATTTTGGTGTTAAGAAAGACACTCACTGCTCAAATACACACCTTTAAACCAGAGGGCACCGAACCTCCTCCAGAAGATCCACCTCCAACCTACAGCATCTGGTGCTGCTAATCAAGGTCTTCTGAAGGCAATAATTAGAATGATCAGAAAGGGTTTGCTGAAGTTTGCAGAAAGTTTACCAGGATCAGGGCTGGTCAGCACTGCTTTACATTATTCACACAGGTGCCTCAGACTTCTGCACACTCCTGTATGTAGAGCGTGTAGAACTAAATCAGTCAGTTTATGCAGCTTCTTGTCCTTCTTTAAAGGGGATCTTTATTTTGAAAAGGCCGTCAATGGTTTCCTCTCCGACCTGTTTGCCAAGTGGAAGGTGAGTTTCTGGTTTTGTTCATTTGAGCATTGTTCGAGATTTTCATATGTGCTTTAATGTTATAACTTATCTTTATTAAAAATGAGAACTGTTGTTTTCTTGCAACAAAAACAGGAGAAGAACTGCAGTCACGAGGTCACAGTGGTTCTGTTCTCACGCACTTTCTATGCTGCTAAATCTCTTGGTGAGCTTCGTTATCAATAATGAATTATTGTGATTGCAGAAGCTTAAGTTCTATTATCATCATTATTATTAATATATAATTTTTTTTTTTGCTGGAATTTGGCATTTCTTACAGTTTATAAATACTGGCCTGAATCCTGTGCCAGTATGTCCTTTAATATCAGGTGTAGTGTATTCAGATTTTTCTTCGGTTGATTAGTATTGATCATGTAAAAATTCGATTTTAGTGGTCAAGTTGCCTCTGTATTGTATGGTGAGAGAGTGGAGGGCCGAGTCACCTTTGCAGTGTGTGGCGAAGAGAGTATCTCTGAGCAAGCGTAATGACGTCATGGCTACGGTGGCCGGAAAGCCACAAAATGCAGACAGAACTCTTATGGAGTTAAAGACACGGCAGAATCATAAACAGACTTCAAGACACTAAAGCTCAGGTCAGTTATAAAAAAGGACGTGTCACTGTTTGCTGTGGTTTAATTAACAATAAGCCCATGAACCCGGCTACGTGCGCTTTTCCCATCTGTTTTTGACTGAGAACGCTTCGCTCTGTTTTCAGCCATCCTGAACAATAAATGGCTTGTTAATAGACAGCAAGTTAACACCCCTACTGTGGTTCAGTGGTAAAACGTGCCACTGAATGAAGGGAGTCCAAAGAGGCGCCAGTTCGATACCTCATTGTGAGCTCAATTCATATTTTTTTGCCCATGAAACTAGTGTTTGGGTGTCTCCAAACTGGATTCATAGCAATCACACTTCACATTGTTTTGCGGAAATGCAATCTAGTTGAACTAAAATGTTTTTTTATGAATATTGTCTTTTCCATTTTTGCAGTCTCTTTTGTTCATTTGTTTAAGCTCATCCTTTTCTGTCTTGTGTTTTTAAACTTGTCCCATCAGACGAGTTCCCTGAGAGCCAAAGAGGCGCGATCAGGCAGGATCATGAAGGACGTTTCTATGAGGACTTTTACAGGTGTGAGAAAATACTGCGTCTCTCCTGCAGTGCACTCACCATTGTGGTGGTGTTGTTAATGTTGTTGTTCTTGTTGTTTGACCCATTGTGTTGATGGCCTGTGCTGTGTTTTAGGGTTGTGGCCCAGAATGAAAGGAGGGACGAGTGGACATCTCTGCTGATCACTATTAAAAAACTCTTTATTCAGTACCCTGTACTGGTGCGTCTTAAAGGAGCAGGTAAACACTTACACACCTTTTACAGATCTTTCTTTAAAAAGCAGGTACACACTTACATGCTTATCTAGGTCAACTTTAGGGGCAGAAACATGCTTACACACTTCTTAAGGTCACTTTAGAAGTCACTCTCTTAAAAGCAAGTGGTACACACTTATGCACTCGTCCCGGTCAAGTTTAGGAGCAAGAGCACACTTAGAAGGTTGTCTTACACACTTAGAAGGTTGTCTGGGTGACTTACACATTTCTTAAGGTGTCATTTAAAAGCAGATACACTGTCATACGCTTCTAAAGGTCTCTTTTAAAAGCAGGTATACACTTACATACTTGTCCAGGTCAAGGTTTGGAGCAGGAACACATTTAGACACTTTCAAAAGCAAGTACACACTTTTAAAGAACCAGAAGTAGAAAACTTCATTGATCCAGGAGGAAATTGCTTATGCTATGACTGCACAGACACACAGACACAAGAACAGTATAAAATATAGTATAAAGTCAAATTAAAACTCTTCAGAAAATACTCTGTACTAAGTACACTATACTATATACACAAAATGTTGTGGTCAGTAAGAGAAGTGGATATATATATACTATAGATAAATAACATTACCGCTGAAGTTTGCTAGTAACACAAATAGTGGTTTGGAGTTGTTTTCTATACTGAGTCTGTTATTGCAGTTAATAGTGACCTAAGTAGCGATATTGTACGTGAAAGTCACTTTTACTAGTTAGCTGCATTCACCTTGTAGCTCCAGTGCTAAAAAAAAAAGGAACTTAAGAAACCAGCCGTGTCTTGGTTGGGAAAAACTGTAGATCTGGACACGAACCTTTACCAGACCTAAACATTTAACTTTTCGTTGAAAGGTTTTATGTGTAAAACTGTTCGCCTCAGAGAATGTTGTTGAATCATTTCTGTGATCCTACTGACTGACTTTTCTTCCTTCTGTATCACAGATGGATTCCCATGTGGTCAAAATTCCACTGCAGCTCAGGGGAATTATCTAGAGGCCATAAACCTGTCCTTTAACGGTTTGTGCAGACTGGAGCTTCTCTAACAAACAGATATGAATATTGTCATCATCATAGGAAAATCCAGAAACTGTTTTCGTGTTTTTTTTTTTTAACACTATTTGAAAGCACAAGGAGCACTTTTACTTATGTGAACTCTAGTTAAATTATAAAGTAACTTAAATTATAAAGTATCTAGACAGATTGTAATAGTATTATAATTTATAATACGACATTTCATAAGAAATGGACTAATGGAAATTTGGAAAAGTAATCCAGCACGTATTTGTGTGTGTGTGTGTGTGTGTGTGTGTGTGTGTGTGTGTGTGTGTGTGTGTGTCAGTCAGTCAGTCATGGATGGATGGATGGATGGATGGATGGATGGATGGATGGATTTCACTGCTAGGCAGAACTCAGGTGAACTTCGGAATTAACTCTTACTTTACATCTATTCTCGTCAATCATAATTTTCGTGTTGGGTTCATTAAATGTTGTGCAATTTGAATAATAAGCACTGGACATTGTGAGCGCTTAAAAGACATTTTTTGTGACAATTTTTAAGGATTTTTTCACAGTCCAACTTGTCTTAAATGGGTAAGTCCCGTCACTTCCAGAATTGCTATTGTTGCCTCTCAGTCTATTGATAAGGAAGGTAAGAGAGAGGCCTGCAGTAACTTGAGAAGGATGACCTGATAGTAGTATGAACAATAGTAACACAACAAGCAACTGACTGCACTGCTATCACCTCCACTTCCACACCCCGTGCTATAATCCCATCTCATCCCTTCCAGACTTGCTACTGTTGTCTGAAATTCACCCCCCCCCCCCAAGTGTTTGCTTTTGAGGCTTTCAAGGCATGAAAAGTGTCAATCAAGGGGTCTTAGACACCTCCAAGGCCCTCTGTATATTGCACAATGAAGATGATCCATCAGAAAAAAGTCTGCCTCTATATATAGCAAACACACATGTTAACATTACGATAAATGCTAAACAAACAAGAAAGAATCAAGATTTGTTTTGTTCATAAAAAAGTAATTAATATTGTGTGAGCTGGTGAGGAGAACACAGGTACGGCTCCAGATTCCTCCTTGGTTCCTCCATCGTTGTTTCGATTTGTGAAACTCCATCAGCAGCTCCTGATTTAATTTAATGGAGTATTGATTGAGCTGAATCAGATATTTGAGGTATATGATGAGAACTACAATGTAATACTGGACTTATATGAGCAAACAGGGACATACAAAAAACACTATGTACTGTAATTAATATTATTTATTTATATTCTAATATTAGCTTTTAAAAACATCCTGCTCAGGAGTCTAAGGCGGTGGTGGTGGTGGCCCAGTGGTAGGGTACTTGCCTCTGGACCAAGAGGTCATGGGTTTTAATCCTACCTTCAGCACCACCACTGGGTTCCTAAGCAAGACCGTTAACCCCGAGCTGCTCCAGGGAGACTGTCCCCCGTAGTTAGGGAATGGAAGTCGCTTTGGATAAAAGCGTCTGATAAATGCCGTAAATGTAAATGTAAATGTAAGGCTGTATCTGTCTAAGAACTTTCTCAGGTGTCGAAAATGGTACTGTATCTGTAGTCATGAAGCAACAAAAGCAGTGTTTTATTACATTTCTAGTAAAGGTTTAAAAATGTAAAAATGTAAAAAATAAATGATGCTGGTACAAAAACTGAACATGAGGGAAAAACCTAAAATAAAGAAAAAATGCAGCAGGAAGGTTTATATGCATTCAGCTCTCTGTACCTAGCATCAATGCAAAGCTGCGCAAAAGAGGCAAATGTGATCGCAGACAACAAGGACACAATTAGGAAATCTTTTTATGCGCAAAGAGACATCAGCGCCAGAAAAAACTGGTGCCCAATCCAAAGATGGAGTACTGGCCAGATTCCAACAGACAGGTTGTTTCGACCTGGCTTATCTTTGGATCAATACAACAGACATGGGGTCAAACAGTGTCCAGTCACTCCTGATCTCTACATTGTTGAGGTTGCAGCTGTTCACACTGTGTGCTGTGGTGTGTTCACACATGACTATAAGGGGGCACTTTACTTTTTAGATTGCATTTCCATGAGAAAATGTGAAGTGTGATTGTGTGGTTGCTATAAAACCAGTGTCTGGAGACACACAAGCATTAGTTTTATGAGCAAAAAAAGTTCCTGTTTATGAGCAAAAAAAGTTCTACTTGCACTGAGGATTCGAACCAGCGATCTTCTGATTCTCTTCATTCAGTGCCTGGCGTTCTACAGCTACACCACCGAGGGCTCACTGCCTCTTACCAAGTTTTTTATAACTGACCTGAGATTTAATGTCTGGAAGTCTGTTCATGAGTCTGCAAGAACAATTCGTTTCTCAGAGTTTTGTCCCTGTCTGGCTGCGTTAGACTCTCTCTCTGACACACATCGATTTTTCAAACAATCAACACTCTTCCCTGATCAATAATCTGAATACATGTGCACTATTCACACTGAATATGAATATATTAGGAGCATTCCAATGATTGAGGCACTATAGATCAGAACAGAGCTCATACACATATTATAGCTTCAGATACTCACTAAGAAAAACGGCCTGTTTAATTTTAAGGCCCAGATGAAGCGTGTTAAAAGGGTCCATATAATTAAAAAAAACAATTCCCTTGTACTTATTTTGTAAAAGAGTTTGAAGCAGTGTCTATAAATATCGAAATGTACCATTCACTCCCCAACCCAAGCAGTCTATGAAACCAAAACAGTCCATTTTAAATTCTCTGTTCCTGTGATGTCACAAGAACTAATTTACATATAACTGCCTATATTGGGCAGCCAATAAGACAAGAGCTTATTTACACATCAGTCAATACAGCTGCATCACAACTGGTCAAAAAAGTACAAGAAAAAACATGACACGGGCTTGCAGTGTTTTGTTTCAGGCTTTCAGGCTGAAAGAGGCCCAAGTGATTTCTCCACTCAGTGATAAAAGAGATAAATGAGAGAGAGACAGAGAGATAGAGACAGAGAAAAAGAGAAAGAGAGGGAGACAGAGAGAACGGCTAGACTATACCTTGTTTTGGCTCTCTTCTCTCTATTTAAACCACTTTTTCAGTCTCTTGTCAGCATCACTTCTCACCTGTCTTCCAGGTACATCTTTCCGGTTGACTCTGTCTGTCTGTCTGTCTGTCTGTCTGTCTCTCACTCTCTCTTTCTCTTTCTCTGTCTCTGTCTCTGTCTCTGTCTCTGTCTCTGTCTCTGTCTCTGTCTCTGTCTCTGTCTCTCTCTCTCTTCGAAAGGTCTAAACAGGAAGCATCAGACCAGAAGCATAATGACATTTGCTACAGGAAATTAAGCAGCGCTCGTCTGTCCCCATTTCTCTTTCTGTTTATTAATCCTCACTGTAATTTCATGCCCACCCTCCCCCGCCCCACACACACATAGTAATTAGAAAATGTGCTGGATCTCTAAGCAACGCGGAATAAAGCACATTTCTTGGCCCAAAGTCAGAAATTCTCTCTTGCTCTCAATGGAACATGGAGGTACGATTTAAGTCCAACATTCAATTAACTCGACAACCAGCATTCAAACCCCCGCCCCCTCCCCCCAAACCCGAGGGGCACGGAGACGGATCTACCTACAGACTTATGCTTCGCTGGAAGAAACATGTTCAGCGGCAGCCTGCCAGGTTTTCCAGGAAGACACTCTGAGCAGAAGAAAAAAACACTGTATTCCAAACATGGGTGTTTTAAAGGGCCCAAATCATTGGAAAAAATGTATTTCCCTGAGACCACTTCAAGAATAAGAGACCACTGCAAAAATTTTCACTTTCTCAGGTTTTATCTTTTATAGGTGCAAGTATTGAACTGAACAGCTTTGCCTTAGTTTTTAAGAACTGCTGACAA
>JBBJLS010071802.1:0-10831 GCA_037577275.1 Bryconaethiops microstoma
AACCCTCCAATGTGGCTGAACTACAACAATTCTGCAAAGATGAGTGGGCCAAAATTCCTCCACAGCACTGTAAAAGATTCATTGCAAGTTATTGCAAATGCTTGATTGCAGTTTTCGCTGCTAAGGGTGGCCCAACCAGTTATTAGGTTTAGGGGGCAATCACTTTGTCACACCGGACCATATAGGTTTGGATTTTTTTTCTCCCTTAATAATAAATTCCTTCACTTAAAAAGCACATTTTGTGTTTACCTGTCTTGTCTTTGACTAATATTTAAATTTGTTTGATGATCTGACACATTTAATTGTGACAAACATGAAAAAAAGAGAAATCAGAAAGGGGGCAAACACTATTTTTTTATATATATATATTACACACAGAGTAATCCCCCACTTTTCACGGGGGTTACGTTCCAAGAGCACCCGCGTATAGTTTTGGTTAAAAAATAAATTAAAAATGCTGTAAACCCTAAATATGCCCCCAAATATGCTCCCCAAACATTTTAAATTCAGCTTAATATATTACCCTTAATGAAAATGTATACAGGGGCGGACTGGCAATCTGTGCGTTCTGGACTTTTCCAGAAGTGAGTGTGTGTGAGTGAGATTAAAATTTAGCGTGGCAGAACGGCCGTTCTGGACTTTCCCAGAGGGAGATAGAGAGAGATTTAACTTCAGCGCGTCAGAACGCACAGATTTCCAGTCCGCTCCTGTATACATTTTCGTTAAGGGTAATGTACTAAGCTCAATTTAAAATTAAATTAAAGTGTTTCGAATTCAGCTGTTTTTTTCTTTAAATCTCTCTCTCCCTGTGGAAGTCCAGAACAGCCGTTCTGCCACTCTGAATTTAAATCTCTCGCTTTCGGAAAAGTCCAGAACGGCCGTACGTTTGGGCCGCATAGGGCTTTTAGAAGAATGAAACGAGAACAGGAGGGCAGCAGCCAATAACTGGAAATTTAGCTGAATTTATATTTGGATTACTATTTATTAGTAAATTATAAATATTTGCAGTTTCCGCGTAATTGTGGAGAGTTCGGTTCTCAAAAAAAATTACTCAATCCGCGACTCCTGATCCGCGTAAAACTGGGGGGATTACTGTGTGTGTGTGTGTGTGTGTGTGTGTGTGTGTGTGTGTGTGTGTGCGCAAATATAGCCTGTATTCGTACTGTACAGTTTACACTGAACTCCTCCAGTGCTATAAGGTAAATACCGATATTACCCCTGTATAGACTGGACTGTAATTCATGCACGGGCGTTTTCATGTGCTGTCGTTTTCTTTGGTATAAACAGGTAAATAGAGTAATATATTAGTGTGATTTTTTTTTTTAGTAATAAAAATACAGTAAAATGTACGGGTAATAATATTTACATCAATAATTCACTGTTCACTGGGTGGCACGTCTTATTCAGGGACTTCAGGAGGAGTCGTGTTGTTGAGACCCGCCGGTTAAAGCAGACACTGGACAACGACTGAGCTCAACAGCCTCTTTTAATTTAATTTACAGTAATGAAATCACTGGTCTTTAAGACGAACAAAACAAAAAACAAGAGAAACACTCAAGATGAGTCTGGGGCGGACCGGCAATCTGTGCGTTCTGGAAAAGAATGGCTGTCCAATGCACGGCGGCCGGTGACCTGTCTTTCTCGGCCGAGACGCAGACCTCTGCACAGCTGGTGAAAAAACTCAGGCTGTTTTTTAGTCCCAGTCCGCCCCTGCTCTGAGTACAGCTGTATTTAACCATCCTAAAACACACTTTCTTTGTGTTCTCCCGACAGTACAAAAACATTTATACAGTTAGGCCTTTATTTTATATGGAAATGTTGCTGAATTTACATAAATATTTGTTACAAAATTGGTAAATTATATTTTTCTTAATTTAGCACTGAAATGCATGAAGAATTATATATTGCCACAAAAAAAGCTAAAAATAAATGTAGAGGATATCTACGGTTTCCACGAATTTGCTGGAGTTTTCGCCAGCAATTATTAGTTCGGTCCTAAGAAAAAAATGACTGAATCCGAAATGCTTTAATTTAATTTTAAACTCCGCTTAATACATTACCCTTAACGAAAATGTAAAGGTAAACCGGTGTACGCGCTGGACAGTTTACACTGAACTGCCGTCTCCCACAATTAATTCATGCAAGCATGTTTTCTTTGGTATAAGCAGGTAAATAAAATAACAATGTATTTTTTTTAGTAAAACAATTACAGTAAAATGTATGGGTAATCATCAATATTTTTTACATCAATAATTTACAGTTCATCAGCGGCGCTACTTTCAAACCTCCTGCCTCTGAGTACAGCGGGTTTTCACCATCCCAAGACGCGCTTTCTTTGTGTTTCTCTGGACAGTACAAAAACATTTATACAATTATAATTTATATGGAAATGTAGCTGAATTTACTTCAATATATTGTAATGTCGTGTTCATTTCATTTTTGGCACAAAAGTTTGTTTTAATGAGCACTGCTGAACAGAGAGATATTTGCAAGTGAAACCGCTTGCTGGGTGTGTTGGTGGGAGAGGGAGGTGAAATGTAGTTAATGTTATCTTTCCCTGCCCATTGGTGCATGATGACATCACAAAATCTGAAAACATGTTAGTGGTGGAGCTAAAGTCACTACATTTCAATTGAAGATTAGAGGAAAAGAAGAATGATGTGATGTAGAGGAATTCCTATAGTTTGTGTCTAATCTCAGGTTGACTTTGTAAGGCCAGATGGATTAGATGCATGAAACAAAAGAACTGGTTGTGGACTTGAGGAAGCAGGCTCCTCCTCCCACCCCTGTCCCCATCAGAGGGACAGATGGTTGAGGACTACCGGTACCTGGGGGTACACAGTGACAGCAAACTGGACTGGTCCAAGAACACCAACGCTGTTTTCAAGGAAGGGCAGAGCTGGCTTTACCTACTGAGGAGGCTCAGGTCTTTCAATGCGTGTAGGAAAATGCTGACTATATTCTGTCACTCTGTGGTAGAGAGTGTCTTGTTCTTTGAAGCTGTGTGCTGGGGAAGTGCGGTGAAGACCGCTGATGCCAACAGGCTGAACAAGCTGATTAAGAAGGCTGGTTCTGTCTTGGTCGTCAGACTGGAGAACCTGGCGGAGGTGTATGAGAAGAGAATGCTGAAAAAGCTTCTCAGTATCATGGACAACCCCTCTCACCCCATGCACGCCTCCATGATGGACCATCAGAGCACACAGCAAAAGACTCATTGCCTGCAAATGCAGAACCGAAAGCCTCAGGAAATCCTTCCTACCTGTGGCAATAAAACTATAACTCTTCCTCACTCTGTAGGTGATGTTTCTCAGCATTAGTGTCATTTGGTTCTCACTCGGATCGTGCAGTATTACTCATCTGCTATTTATTTACTCATCTCTGTATGTTATTGAATGTTTGTTTCATCCCCTCATCACATGATCTCTTTTTATTTATGGCACGAACACTCACTTTTCGTAATCACTTGCACTAATCTGTTATTTTATTATATCTGTTATAGTTATCTGTTACTTTTAGTTATTTTACTATTACATTTGCACTATTACTACTGTTCCGTTCTTTTTAAACTATTGTCTCTTTATTCCTCTTGTTGCATTGAGCATGTTTAGGACAAAAGAATTTCCCTCGCGATAAATAAGTTCTTTCTTATCTTGTCTTATCTGTTTGTCTCCTCAGCCCAGGAGTCCTGAGCACTCCAGGCCAGAGAGTGATGAAGAGGAGGAGGAGAAACCCACTGCATATGAACAGCTGCTGTCAACAATGAGCCGTACCGCCGACGAGGAGAGTGAGGATGAGGATGAAAATGAGGATGAAGATGTAGAAGATGACTTGGCCGACACTAATGAAGGTTAGACTGGAATATTAAAGTGATGCTTCAGTGAAAAAACAAGTTTATGCTGTTTGTTCCCATTAACCAATAAATAGTCTGACCATGTTTGCTTTCCTTCACTTTTTGAGCTAAAGCTACAAGGCTAATGTGGCTAACAAGTAATGGAAGCTGCATCTCTCAATTTCAAAGTGTGTTGTGTTCAGTAATCTGCTTGTGATTGGTGGAGTGCCAAGGAGCCTTGTAGCTTCAGCCCTAAAACTAAAGCAGAATTCTTTTTTTATTAGACAGGGCTGCGTTGATTGATTTGGTAGAAATGTGTATATGTGCCAAACTGTCAGTAAAAAGATATATTTTTTTATTTTCTCTGCTTTTTAAAGTAGAGTTTGATGATTCAGAACAAAGTGGAGATGAGGAGGATGATGAGGACGTGGAGGAAGAGGAAGAGGAAGAAAAAGATGGGGCAGATGAAGTCCTTGCAAACTCTGAGGAGCAAAAAAGTGTGGATGGAGAGAAGCAGGAAGGACAGAAAGCTCATGGAGAGGAGGAGCAGGTGGAGGAGTTCTTCGATGAGGCTCATGAAGCCGACTTCTGTCTGGAGTCAAACCTGCCTGCGAAAGGAGAAGAGGAGGAGGCCGAGCAGTCGCTGGAGGACGGTGCGTTTCATGTTTTGTATGTGGACGTGCTGTGAAACGGCCTAGCTCAGAAAGATATATATATATATATATATATATATATTCTCACATTCCCCATCCATTAAACAATTTGTTGACCTATGGAGACGTCTACTTGATCACACAGATAGAATCAGAGAATTATCTCATTCAGATCTGTGTGCATTATGACAGCTTAAATTTCAATCATAATTTGATTTCAGTTATATTATTTCCATTCAAAATTCTGAAAAAAATACTCATTACATGGAAGGGGCTGATTATATTGTAGTCAAATATGCACTGTAAAAATGTACATTTTACATTTTGTCCCAAAAAAATCAATAATTAAAGTGTTTCTGGGAGCTGCCAGTTGTTCAGTGACAAATAGAATCATAGGATAAATATACCTTAATTGTAAATGTAATGTAAATGTGTTGGTGCCATTTGCCTTGAGAATAATATTTCTTCCTATTAATTTTATTAGAGCTTCGTTCTTGATGATGTTCACATTTTTCTGTTGTTGTGGAACCTCTGTTCATCACATCTGGACACATCTGTCATAATTTACAACTTCCTGCTAATTAATTGAAACCTGTGAAGTTGTAATAAACTTGTAACATACTAATGAATTGTGAATTGATCTACAATAGAATTGGTGTGATTAAAAAAATACTGAAGTTAAGGAGGTTTATTTAGAGATTTATTTAAATCTCTAAAAGTTGGTGTACTAAGATTTTCTTATTTCACTTATTTCCTTATTTCTATTCTCTCGCTCTCTCTCTCACACACACACACAGACACACTGATGAAGCATCTGGAAACAGAGCTGAGTGATGAAGAGGTCAAGAAAATGTCAGAGGGTGCAAAAATCCGGACACAAGTCAAGGTAGGCAGAGGTTTTTGGGGTTTTTTGGGGTTTTTTCCCCTCCCCTCCTCCTCCTCCGCCCTACATGGGGGGCTGAGATTTTGAAAAGACCCTTCAAAGCCTGTCTTGTTGTGTGTGATGGTATCAACGCGGACAGAGTATCATCACTATAATTTTAAACTCTACACACAAAAAGTTCAGATATGATCTGTTTTATTACAGCTTGAAAAATGCTTAAGGAGACCCAAGTCTGCAAACAGGCAGAAGTGGGAGCTCTTACCAGTTTTCTCATACTAAAACTTTAAAATAGCATCACTGCATAAGAATTACATCTATTTCACCTGCTGTTCAGGACTGCAACACCATATTTCAGTATTCAGTATTCTATCATTTCTATTTGACTAATTTCAGTTTGCTAAAAAAAAATTCTGTTGTTTTAAAGAGCTTTAGACAAATTATTAGACATTCAGGCACTAGAAGACTAGATATACATGCTGTTATTCCATCAAAACCAACCTCTTCTTTGCTGCACAACTTACATAACAGTTAAATCAGAGACTGGATCCAAGCTAGGCTTGTGATATGAATTTAGTGCTTGTGTGTGTTTAGAATTAGATATTAATTATTTTATTTTGGTCAAAAATGAGCACAGTGGTTCTGATCATACTCTTATACACTGTTACACTTCTAAACATGGAATGAAGTTTATTGTATAAAAAGTAACAGACTTTTGGAAGCCTGATGTTTGAAATTAAATGTTGTCCAAATGCAATATAAAAAACAGAAACTGAAAGGTCTTTGACCTACCAATTATGTTCTGGCCGCAGGAAGAGTTGGGTAAATGTTATTTTTGTTCCATTAATTCTAACTTAAGCTATCCACTCCCAGTGGTCCAGGCTGGGTGTGCTGCAGTGTGTGTGTCCCATGGAGCGGTTTCCTTCCGTTGGTCAGGCTTCTTCTATCCCCCTGCCTTCCTTCCATAAGGCCCTGGAGCCAAACTTGCATTTACTCCACCAACCTGAAGGGGGCGCAGCATCCGACCTCACAGATCTGCAGAAAGAGCTGCTCAGACTAATGGGTATGTACAAAAGTTGTGTCTGGCTGATGAAATATTGGCTGAGGACCATATATAAATGAAACACAATCAACCCTTCTGAAGGAAAAAAAAAGCCCAGCCTGTTCCGTGTGGGTGGGTCTATAATGCAAGCCCCGCCTACCCCTCCTACCAACAATACTCTGATAGGCAGTTTTGACTAGTTTTGATGATTGGCGTGTTTGTGCCACAGGGTCGTACAGGGATGTTTATTACTCAGAATGCTCTCCACTGTTGGAGGGTCCGGAGGTTAGGAGGGCGTACTGCCTGCATGCTCTCAACCATGTGCTGAAGGCTAACTCCAGGGTTCTCAGTCATAATGCCCGACTGAAGGAGAAGAAGGGGTCAGAAGAGGAGGAGTTCAGAGATCAGGGACTGACCAGACCAAAGGTAATGCACACCACATCTGATACACACACACACACACACACTTGTAGTTCTTCTGAGCTCCACTCAACAAGCATTTGTAACATTTTCATTAAATGAGCATGTTTCCATTATCGGTTTGGAAGAACACCTTCAACATATTAAGTGTAAACTGCATACCTGGCCCAAATAACATGATCAGTTATTTCCCACTTTCTCTTCTTGTCTGTGTTCAACAGTCAGACCTTTCAGGTGGTTTGGCCACTTTTGGGCTAAAATAGCTTCGGTATGATCACTTTGGGAAAAGAAAACAGTGAAAGCCTGTTTGTTTCCTCGTCGTCCCGCAGGTGCTGATCCTGGTGCCGTTTCGGGATGGAGCTCTGCGGGTGGTGCAGACCTTCATCACTCTGCTGGAGCCCAAGGGAAAGAAGATGGACGTCAGTAATAAGAAGAGGTTTAAGGACGAATACGGAGAGGATCCGAGTGAGAGGCCACCAAACCTGCACCGACCGGATGATTATAACGCTGTGTTCTCAGGCAACGTGGACGACCACTTCAGGATAGGTACACACTGCTGAGTTTACCTGCTTAGATACACCTGATTTAACCCTTAAATGAATTATTTTTGCTTTTTTTGTTTGATTTATTTGTGATTTCATAATTACATAGTCATGTACAGTGGGTATATAAAGAACCAGCTCCTTCAAAATGTACTTATTTTGTTGCTTTGCAGCTTGAATTGAAGACACACAGAAAAACACATTTTTTCTGCTGTATTTACCCAATACTACTTATATCATCCCAATGAAAGATATGATCGCAACGGATTAGAAAATAATTAAATAAATAAATAAACCTCCCCCTACTAAAATATACTTGTCATCTCAATCAGATGTAACAGATCAGCTTCTCCATTGCACACCAAGCTTCCATGTGTCAATTGTTTTTAATAAGTTCAGTAAATAAACACCTATTCCTGAAGCATTCCAGTGCTTGCTAGTGCAACTGAAAGCAAGCAGTCTACTATGGGTAGCCAGGCACTCTCAAAATATCTTGGGGATGAAGTTGTGTACAGGTACTATGGCAACATTGAAGCTGTTACAGGAATTTGTGGTCATTGTGAGCAGGTGACAACAATTTCATAAGTGCTCCACAAATGTGGTTTAATTGGGAGGACGGCAAGAAAACGAGGCAGTCCTCAGGAAGGCCACATTAAGTCTCGATTGAGCTGGGTCCAAGTAGAAAAAAGGTCTTCTGGTCAGAGACCAACTATTGCCTCAACACCAAACAGTACATGTGGCGGAACAGCAATACAGCTCTCCATCCAAAGAACACCATTCCTACAGTAAAGCATGGAGGTGGTAGTATCCTGTTCTGTGGGCGTTTTTCTACAGCAGAGACCAAGACAGTTGACAGGGTAGAACAAAAAAAATGGATGGGGCAAAATACCGTCTCATTCTTGGGGAAAACCTGCAACCCTCTTCCAGAAAGTTGTCAATGTAAAGAAGGTTCACTTTCTGACATAAGTGACCCAACGCACACAGCAGACTGACCACACAGGTGAATGTCCTTGCGTGACCTAGTCAGTGTCCAGGGTTAAAACCTTTTGAAACTCTGTGGAAGCATTCAAAGATCAGAGTCCACCAATGGTCACCATTCAGTCTGACAGAGCTTGAACCGTTCTATAGGAAGAGCGGTCAAATATTGCACAGTCTAGACGTGCAAAGTTGGTAGAGAGGTGTTCCATCCGGCTCAAGGCAATAATTGCAGCAAAAGGTGGCTCCACTGGCATAGGGGGTCATCCTTAATTTGTCACTGTTTTGAATCAAATGATTTTTTATTCAGTTTTTTCGTTTCATATATCTATTAAATGTATCATCATTTAGATGTTATATGTTGCAGTGAGTACCTACAGCTGGAATTGTGTGTCTCTTCATTTCAGGCTGCAAAGAAACAAAATGTAAATATTTTGAAGGGGTTTCTTTTGTATTTACCCGCTTAAAGATAATGTGCTACATTGTGAACGCCACGATGCTTTTTGACGCTGTGAATGCGTTTTCTCCTGTCATTCCCGTTTCATTAGGTGTGTCCATTCTGAAGCGCAGCATGCGTCTCTACTCTCCGTTCTACTCCTCTGACATCATCATCTCATCTCCGCTGGGTTTGCGGACGCTGCTTGGTGCGGAGGGAGACACTCAGAGAGACTTTGATTTCTTGTCCTCCATCGAGCTGCTGGTTCTAGATCAGACAGACGTTTTCCTCATGCAGAACTGGGAGCACGTGCTGGTGAGAGCTTGAGCTGGGTGATGATTATCAAAATTAAACCCTGTTTCCAAATTTTGATAAAGTGGGCATGGGTTGGTTATTTTTGATCACTTTATTATTTACATTCATGAAAATATACATTCATGAAAATATACACTTACATTCATGAAAATATATATTAAATTACCTTAATTTATCCTTAACCTAATCTTAACACCAAAAGCTGAGCTTCAGCAGTTTCATTGGACAGTTTGCTGATAGTTTGTAGATAAAATGCGAGGCCGTTGTGTATCAGTGAATCCCTGTTTTGCTCTTTATTCTGACTTCAGCTTTGAACAGTTGCTACTTCGGTACACACTGTCTCTTTTACTCTGTGGACAAGGAGGGGGAAGAAGTCTTGCTATTCACTTACAGCAGCCCAAATCTGAGTTTTAATGAGTTATTTTCAAATTATGAAGAGGAGGATTTACATTTAAGGGAATTGTCAGAAGGTCCTCTGCCAAGGTTTACTTAAATCAGAAAACTTCCAAATGTAGTAATTATTGTTTTGTTTTACTTTGTTTTTGAAAATCAATAGCTTGATATTACCTTAAAACTAAAATGGGTCTCTATTATTAGCTAGTGTCATTTGCTGTATGACATCTTGAGATTAAACTACAAAAATTTTCAAATTAATAATTGTGGTAGTCACCAGATTACTTATCGGATTGCAGTAAATTAAGGTGACCACTTCATTTGGGTTGCGGAAAATTTTGTAGAGAAAAGTAAGCATGATTGCATTGAAATGATTGTTTGCATTTACTAAGACCATCCATTGAACTATGACTCTATAAAACTATAAGACTGGTGCTGTAGCGCTGGTGCTGGTGAGTAATGTTGATTTATTTGAGCTGTGTGCTTTTGTTGTTGCACACAGTGTACAAAAAATATGCAAATTCTTAATTGTAGTTTAAATTCTTAATTGTAATTTCCATGGTAGTTATTTGTTAACATTTCTTCATCCTGACAGTCCTAGTTATGGACTAGTGTCTACTCAGATTACTTTTGCGTCACAAAATGTTCTTGTGAACTGAGCCCAGGTGACTTACTGGACTCACTACCCTGTTCTGTGCTTGTGTGTGTTTTTAAGCATGTGATGAAGCACATGAATCTGCAGCCGCTGGACTCTCACGGTGTGGATTTCTCCCGGGTGCGGATGTGGAATCTCAACAACTGGGCGTCTTATTACAGACAGACGCTAATATTTAGCGCCATCCCGGATCCCCAGATCAACAGCATCCTTTCCAAACACTGCCACAGCTACAGAGGACAGGTAGGAATTTCAGACTCACACACAGACACGCACATATAGGTTCTTCGTACCCAGTCCTATTTCTGTGTGTAGTTTCTGACACTCTAAGACACTGCTATTATAAAAACTGATTAAAGTATGTCACTTTATACAAGCAATTCAGTTTACTATAGTTTATTATAGTAGGGCAGTCAAAAACGATGACAATTGCATGTGTTAATTGCACAAATTTCACACTAATTTGTTTTCCATGTGTTGACAGTGTAATCATCGGAGTGTATTAATTACTCACAGTAATTTAGTATTTTCAGCATGTGAACAGTTTTCTTGAACTTGCACATGAAAATCAGGTGATCTCCTCAGAGTGAACGCAGTCTCTGATTTTCATCACAAACATCCAGTGAGAGCAACATACATACATATATATATATATATATATATATGTATGTATGTTGCTCTCACTGGATGT
>JBBJLS010071803.1:0-10830 GCA_037577275.1 Bryconaethiops microstoma
GTCCTAGAGGAACGCTGTGGTCCTGGAGGAACTCTGTGGTCCTAGAGGAACGCTGTGGTCCTGGAGGAACGCTGTGGTCCTGGAGGAACGCTGTGGTCCTGGAGGAACGCTGTTGTCCTAGAGGAACGCTGTGGTCCTAGAGGAACGCTGTGGTCCTAGAGGAACGTTGTTTCGTTTCACTGTGTATCGTGTGTATATGGTCCAAATGACAATAAAAACCTGCTTGACTTGACTTGACTAAAGATATACTGACAAGAATTTAATTAAACCAGTCTGAACCAGGTCAGTCATGCACTCGTGTCCTTGTTTTGAGTTAAAACCGAAGGCCTGTCCTTGACAGCATTTCTTGGGCAGAAAACAAAAATAACATCATCATTGATGGCTTTAGACTGGTTTCCTGAAGCGAGCACACCTGAAAGGACATTGTCACCTGTTTCAAGCACCTTCCCACCACATTTACATGAACCCCTCCCACCGGTGAGCTCAGCCCAGTCGTCAGCTGCAAAACATTGGCTGGCTGGTTCCAAGGAAACCAGCAGTGCTTCCTTGGTGCCATTCATGCTAGGAGCAGAGCAGGAACTTCCCAGGTAAGAAAAACAAGTCAGAATTAGCTATAGATCTCGTTTACATGTATCAGATGGAGACATTCAATGAAGGTCTGGAGTCTAAATGCAAGTTTTATACCCTGTGATCACCAACTTGTGTCTTTTGGGTCTAGTACTGTTATGGTTAATGGTCATAGTCAGACATGAAGCTGTAATCTGTTCATCTGATTAGGACAAATGGCCTTGTGTTTTTGCTTAATGTTTCATTTGGTGGCTTCAGGAAACTCAGCCAAGTGCTGCTTTATATTGGAGCCAGCTCTTGGTGTGTTGTTTTCTTGATTAAGAGGTGAAAGAGGAAGCTGGACTGGAATATTTCAGGAAACGTTTGGGCAGTGTTCCATCAGCCAGCTGTAAAGCGGCTTTGTAGCCAAACCTTTAACACGTTTACTCAATTTTACACCATAACTCAAGCAAGCTGGGCCATGCCTGGTGTCAGGAACGCTAAACCAGTCTGGCAGACGTGATGGGAGGGGTGCAGGGCTGGCCACTTAGGAGACTTAAATGACTCCTGGTATGTGGAAAAAAAACACTACACCTCTTGTTATTTTGGTCAACTCCACAAAAGGAGCTCACAGACAACAATAGAAATGCTCTGAGGCTGAAGGATATTATCTTTCTCAACACATTTCCTGGGTTGGGCTGTTCAGGACCAATGTACATCTGTGAAACCCGAACTATTTGGTTGGTAGAGCTACAGTAAGTCAACTGCAGTTTATTCTCAGTTCAGTGGAGCATCACTTTTCACTGTAAGGTCCTCAAGACAAATTCCTCAGGAATATCAATGTCAGAAAGTAACATTTCTTTTAAAGCTTTCTCATGAAATGTTTCCTGGACAGGGATTAAGCCTAGTCCTGGATTACAGGGCTGTGAATAGAGATTTTCTATTGAAAAGGAAAGGGTAGTCCAAGATTAGGCTTAAGTCTGGGTAACTGACCCATAAAGTTAATCAAATAGGAAAGTTAATGGCAGAATTTTTATACTTTTGGCCCGTTTTGTAACTTTAGGGGCATTTTTGCCAGAATCTGGTCAAGGTTTGACCCTAGATATGGCAAATAAACTGTATTAGAGGCTCATAATGACATTTGTTATTGACAGTTTGTGTATTTCTTAGTATTGCCCTAATAATTGATCATTATTTTTTTGAGATTATGGCATCTCTCCCTACAATAGCACAAAACATAATTTGAATATAAATATGAAATGGTATGGACCAATATTACCAGTTCTCCAAATTTTTAGCCCCATAAAATTGGTTTTGAAATGGATCTGACCTCTTTTTGCTCCAAAAACATTTACGGCTGACCATATTCTTCTAACTTCTGGCTTTTGCTCCATTTCAGATGTGCAGATTTTGAGATAATAAGTGTAAAATCTGATCAACTCCCAAGACAAATTCCTCAGAAACATGAATGTCTGTAATTAATGCTTCTTTCAAGGGGCTGTTTTTGCAATCCAGGTTTGATTTCAGGAGTATTTTTTAAAAGCTTTCTGAGGGAAGGTTTTTCTAAACATATTAAATCTATCAAATAGGACATTTTAAGGGGGAATGTTTATTTTTTTGGCCATTTTTGTAAATTTACAGGCATTTTAGCCCCTACAAATTGCAAATAAACTGTGTTAGCGGCTGACTGATGAATCATTTGGTTTGTAACATTGTCCGATACTGACAACCTGTTTATTTATCAGTATTGTATTGATAAGTAGTTGATAACTGATCATTGTTTTGATGTCACCTCACCGTACACTATCACAAACCAGGCTAGTAGATTTGACCGACACAGTCAGGGTCAAAAAAAGACAAATAATTACATGAATAAAACCATAAAATGGTATCAGCCAATGTTGCCAGTTATGCAATTTTTTTTGCTCCATAAAATTTATTGTTATTAATCGGGCCATATTCTGATCCAAAAATGTGTTTATGACTGACCATCATCATCTTACTTCTGGTGTTTGTTTCAGATGTGCAGATTTTGAGCTGAAAACCTAATTCAGGTGCAGGATGAAGACCTCACTCTCTGCTTTTGAAAGCTGAAGCTGGAATTATGTTACATTTTGCTTAAGTTTTTGCTAACTGTCTGACCTGAATGTATTAAGGGGAACCAAAAGTAACTTAAAAAACCACGAAACACCAATGATCTCAACCAGGAAAGAGAGCTTGCCCTCTCCCAGCCTGGAGGACTCCTTCTTCCCTTTCTCCTCGTCGACCCCCGTCTCCAGGCATCGCATCGTGGGCCGGGGGGTCGTGCCGGATGACCTGCTGGCGTCCTCCAAGGGTGACAGCAGCCCCACCCTGCTGGAGAAAGACCTGATCCTGGCGGCTGAAGTGGGCCAGGCCCTGCTGGAGAAGAATGAAGAACTGGAAGCTCAACTGGAGCAGATGAGGAGAGATATGGAGGTTCGTTATCTGCAATAGATGTGGGTGATGCTCTTCTGAGTATGTGAGTGATCAGAATCAGAAAACTTCATTGATCTCGGAGTAAACTGCTCATGCTATGACTGCACCGACACAAGAACACTAAATATATCCAATAAAAGCTGTGCAGAAGATACTCAATATGAAAAGCACTATGCTATTATATTATTTTATTCGTTTATCTTCACCAACGGTTGAATATTTCAATTGTAATGACGGCGTTCAATGGTGTAAACTACTTCTGAAAAGTTGTTCAAGGCTCTAGTGTTTTTTGCGTGAGCCTTTTGTGGCATTTTAACCTCAGAGAAACTAAATGCGTGATGCATAAAGTGTAAAGTGAAAGTTTGAATGGATCAGGGCGCTATTATTTTGCCTTGTTATCCACTGTTATTCAGGAGCATTTATGATTTCACTGGAAACAGTGGGCACCTCTGTTTTGCATCCGTATGAATTAGGCCTGGGAGTGAAACCACGGCTTTGCAAATTCAGTCGTTTCAGACGTAACACCTCTGAACTGCTAGATCTCCTGATTTGGAAAGAAGGACAAACTGAAGTGTCTATCCTGATCACTTGAGAACATTTGGGTCGTGTGTGTGTGTGTGTGTGTGTGTGTGTGTGTGTGTGTGTGTGTGTGTGTGTGTGTGTGTGTGTGTGTGTGTGTGTGGTAGGATATTTGCCTCTGGACCAAGAGGTCGTGGGTTCGAATCCTACCTCCAGCACCACCACTTTGGAATGTTTAGATTTGTGGCATTTTTTGATCCAGCATTCATATCTGACCTCACTAATGCTCTTGTGGATGAATGCATTCAAAGTAATGTTCTAACGAAAGTCTTCCCAGACAAGTAAAAGCAAAGGAGGGGAAAGCTTTTGCACATATTTATATATTTATACTTTTTTAAATACACAAATGCAGAAAAGCAACAATAGAGTATTACAGTACTGGTATCAGTAATGAACCATGCTCTTCAGTTGAATGTTTATTGATAAGCAGGCATATACATTTTTTTTTTTTTGCAAAAAGAAAGATTTGTTTGTAACACAGTCATGTCTTATGGCCAGTTGCAGCATTTACAGGCGTCCACGTACACCAGTCCCGGCTGGCACCGGTGCAGGTAGGTGTTTCCACGGAAGCACTGGAAGTAGGAGTTCTGGTCAGCAGGGTTCGGATACAGACCGTCAGGTCTTCCAGAGCAGAAGGAGGCGATGGGATCTGGAGTAGTTGTGGGAGCACGAGTGGTGGTTGGTTTGGGAGGGAAACCTATGACAAAAGATACACAAAGATACATAATCATATATATATTATATAACATACAAACACACACACACACACACACACACACACGAATCAGTTATATATATATATATATATATATATATATAACTGATTCATTTACAATCGATTCCCTAATGGTGCGATCAAATGTGTTCATGAATAAAAAGCTCTATAGCACCACACTGTGGAAGCTTCTTGCCAAAGCAGCTGATCCAGAAACATCAGTGAGAGCAAAAACATTCATATCACACCGGGCAAAATATCATGTTGTAGTTCTACTGCTACATATTGCTATTTGCAATATGCCTTGTGAGGTACGAAAAATACAGCTGTGAACACGTACTCGTAAAAATAAAGGTGTCAAAAAGGGTTCTTTGTGTAACATCACTTTGTCCAAAGGATGATGATTCTTTAGAGAACCATTTTTGTAAAAATACTTGTGTAAAAAACCTTTTAAAGTTTAAAGAAGTGTCAAGGTTCAAGGAGGAACCCTTATAACGATGCAGAACCTTAACATTATGTGAAGGTTCTCCACACTCACAAATCTCTTTTTCTGATGTAGTTCTTTAGGGAACCCAAAGTGGTTCTTCTATGGCATGGTACCAGGTTTTAGATTAAGGTTAAAAATGGGCCTGCATTTATTTGACCATAATAATTACTGGTAGAAATAATAATAATTACAGTAGTAATCACATCAGTTACATAAATATACAAATATTACATACTTTTCTTGATTCAACAGTTCTCTCCTTTGTATCTGTGATTGGACAGGATGCTTACAGCACACAGTAAAGAACTCTGTGATTGGTTAGAGGCTCATTTGCCAGTTGCAGCCCTCTGTGACAATATTACACACACCAGTACTGTGATGTTGATGAACAAATGAAATACTGTGCAGCCTTATACGAGATCAGTTGTGGAGTTGCGGTGCTTTTTTACCTAATGAGTTACGCAGATGGTTAACAAGAGGGTAGCTTCCATGTGAGCAGAAATTTCCTCCAAAGTCATCAAGATCAAGGGTCCATACTGATGCCCCACCCAGGTTCATGGAACTGAGCCACTGAACCTGAGAGAGAACAAGAAGCAGACAGACATAACAGCACAAAAAAATCAGTTGAGGACAGTTTTATTTGGTATCTTCGTCTCTGAATTTCTGATCTAAATAGTTTACCTTGGCAGTAAAGCTCTCTTGATTGTCATAGCCCACCCAGGACTTTCCTTGAGTGGCGTAGGGAACGCTCTGCTGGTTAATCCATTCTACTTTGCCCGCTGCTGCAAAGGTGCAGACCTGTGGAGGAGAAAACAATCACTGCCACCGTTGGTATTATTATCATAACTACAAATCAATTACGATTATCATTTACATTCATACTGCCTGTTTAAATTCGGTCATTTAAAAAATCTTAGGTCAAATGTTGAAGAGCACAATGCATGTTCATTTCACTGATATTTCATGTGTTCTGCTTACACCAACTGTGACCCATTTAAACAGATTTATTTTCAGTCTAAAACTAAGTAATACCACTTTATTAACATCACAAGTAATTAACATCCTGATACAAAAACCAATAATGATGCTAAAGGAAATTGTGATTTTTACAGTGAAAAACAGTAAAATGGACATTAAAAGTTCAGTGAAATAACTTTAAGTGGTATACTATTACAGAGCCTTCACTCACAGGGCGGTCTATACTAGTATGAAGGCTGTCTGTATTAATGTGAATGAAAAAATAGTTCCTGTCCAGGAACTTTGGCAACAATGGTGTGTTTTTATGATCAGTTTTGTAAAACTGATACAGTATTCAGTTTTTAGCTAAAAGACTAGGATATAGATTAGGAATAAAGATTAGGAAAGTACTGATATTTCAGTGTCACAGCAATATTTGTCCTATATCTATAAAAGTAAAAACAGTTTTTGAGTCTTTATAATGCTGTATAATGCTTGACTGTATTTGTATAAAAGAGAAAAAGGTATTAACTCTTTTAGGTGTGTTTTTATATGGAATGTATGTGGTGAATTTGTAGCCAGTAGGCTAATAGAGGCCCCAGTGCTCAGTCACCTCATAATAAGCCCAGTATCCAGCATCACGAGTGTAGGGTCCAGCCTCCGCCGGCCCGTTCGCTGGGGCGCCGAGGCCTGTTGCAGAGGTGCTGAGGAGGAAAGTGCGGCCGTATGTGGGGAAACCCAGCAGCAGACTCTCAGCTGGAGCTCCTTTGCTGATCCAGTAAGACACGCTGGCATTCTAATAAAAGTGCGAGAGGAATTCAGAACCCAAGTACTGACAACACACCGTGGTTTTTTTTTACATGAAAGTTGATTTTAGGATTTACACTCACAATGTTGTGAAAGATATGGTTTCCACTATCGTAAGAACTCTGAAAGAGTGGGCTGTTGTGTCCTGTAACCTTTTCCCATGAACCATGGTAGTCGTAGGTCATGATGCTGAGGAAGTCAACTTCACTGCAATGACAAAAACGTTTGCAAGGATGTCATTTTCATAGATTCCTGTGTTTTATTAGGGCTGCATGATATGGTCAAAAGTCTAGAACATAGCGGTACATCTTGCAAAACACTTTGTTAAATCAGTCTTCTGACGTAGTTAATGCCATTGTTTTGCATTAGATCGACCAACGTGAAGTACAAGAATACCTTGACTGAACAAGACACCCGTAAAGACAGAACAGTGATTCTACAATATGACTGGTTGTAAGCATAGAGCAGTGGTTGTTTTGAGGTTGAGTATGGAGACGTGTTTCTTAATTCTGCTCCTGATGAACCACAGCACTGTGCACTTCTTGATTCAACATATCTGATCCAGCCCATCAACTGATTATCAAGCCCTTCATGATTAAATGTGCTGGGTTGCCAGGGGGGCAATTAAGAAACATATGCTTATTTGCATATTGCATCCTGTTGCAATATCAGTAGTGTAAAGAGTAATTTCATAATACCCTTGAACAAACAGTATATCGTGCAACCCTAACTTTCATAATGAATAAGTGCACTGAAGTAGTCTGATGTATGTGAGGAGCACCTTGCGACTTCTGGGACTTCATATCCAGCCTCAATGGAGGGCTTCAGGGCAGCCACTTTAGCAGAGAGCAGCAGTGGGGTCTTCTTGGTGTCTACAGCCTCCTTCTCAATGGCCCTCCTGAGCTCCTGCAGGTTTTTTGGATGAACAATATAATTGGCAACCAACCTTACGTTGGTATTGATCGTTTTGTAAGTTATATTTTAAGTGCATATCTTACTCTAAATACCCACTCACTCTTCACTCCTTAGTTCCTTAAGTTCATAGTAGTCACAATAGAATTTGTAGTAGTAGTTATATAATAATAAATATGAACACGAATACATATATATAAATATATATATATAAAAATAATCCTAGAGTTTAAGCAGGTTAGTAGAGATGACCATCGACAAGCTGCAGAGGCTGAACATTGTATTTACTGTTTGTTGCAACCGTCTTGCAAAGTTCAGGCAGCTTCATGCACGGCCTGCTCACCTGCACCAGAGCAGTGAATCTCTGCTTGTCCTCCACAGGGCTGCCGTTCTGTCCAGGGAACTCCCAGGCCAGGTCCAGGCCATCAAAGCCATGAGTCCGGAGGAAAAGCAGAGCAGAGCGGATGAAGGTCTGGCGGTTGGCAGAGTTGGAAACCATCTCAATAAACCTGCAATAGACCGGGTACCCATGTGAGTTCACTGCTTCTTCTGAGAAATGCAGAACAGTCCTGGTCTATATGAAATATGTAGAACGGATCCTTGCTTCTCAAAAAAACAGTACTTTTTTTTTTTTAAACCCAGTAACGATTTTGGAATGTTTATGTTTAAGGGTATAGAAAGTTCAGTGTCATATTTACTGCGTGCGTGACACTTGCTAGGTGGTTGCACGTTCCTGGTAAAATACTTACGGGCTCACACCATCGACCCAGCCTCCGACTGACAGCAGCGTCTTCAGCTCAGGATTTCTGGAAAGAAGAGGAAATGATTTTAATGTGAATTAAATACCTACTCTGGTATTTAATTCACATTAATTCAAGTGAATTAAATACCTACTCTGGATCATTGCATGCACTATAATCAGAGCTAATCACAGTCATGTTTTTAATTAGTACTGAAAGATTTTAAAATAGCATACAAACAAATTAAAATGAAATCATGGCCTCACTCACACACTCTTCAGGCTGTTCAGGGTCTTGTACATGGTCTCGTCGTTCCATTCAACGGTTGTAATCTGCTGGTCCTTTCCAATGGTGGCCAGTGTGTAGATTACATGTGTGCAGAGGAAGGGGTCAACATTCTCCGGTGTGAAGCGCCCACTGCCAGGCCTGTACTGGGACCAGTTTGTGAAATAGCACACTAGCTTTGTAGAGGCAACTGTGGCAGAAACAGAAAATCATCAGTCATGTGATTTAAACAAAATAATTAAGGAGATGTTGTTAATGAATTTCTGCACAAATTAAGTTTTTTTTTCCAGCTTCCACTACTTTAAATTCAGGACTTTATTGAACAAAGACAGAATAATGTAGAGGTAATTACCTATCTGAAGAGAAAGGAGGAGTCCTAGTCCTGAAAGAAACCCAACATGACATTAGTTAATGGAAAGAAATCTGAATAATTTTGTCAGTTAAGACATGGTGAGGCAGAACATCTATACTAAAAATAAACATTTTATTTACCTGCTATGAAAGTTAGTTTCGACATTGTGGTGTTCAGTCAGTCCGGATTATTTTTCAAATCCACCTGTATACACATAATGGGAAAATAATACAAAATTATTATATTTATTATATTTATTATTTGTTATTATAATAATAAAAAACAATAATAAGCAAAATAAATATAAAATAAAATGAAAATCATTTTGTCACATTTTTCTTTCTATTCATTTACTATGTTTAACATGTTAGAACAAAACGTGCCACAGTTTAATGGGGGGTTTTCTCTGTTTTCAACAAATAATCAGTAATCGACCATTAAAATGTGCAAAAATGTGTTTTCTCTAGAGAGTTTGTTCTTTAGAAGTTGGAAAATCAAACTGTCTGTGACCACAAAACTTTTGCATATGTAAAAATATGGTAAATGGCATAATTATAATTTTGCAAGAATAAAAGATATAATTAAGACAAACCTGCTCATGGTATTTGCAGCCTACATTACAATAGATCATCCAAAGCTGCTGTTTAACCACTTACATCAGAGTTTAAAAGCACATCAGCTCCTCTCCTGATCCACAGCAGCAATCATAGAAAATCCGACAAGCAAAGAACTGTATTTAAACTGTAAATTAGTAAAAGGTTATTTAATTTACCTGTCTTATTCCCGGAGAGTCCTCTGAAGTAACTTGACCATGCTCAGGGTCATTTATAACACGCTAATAATAATGAGTAACGAAGTACTGGAGATAAGTCATGTTTGAGGTCTAATCACGGAGCGGGAAATACGCTGATAACTATCAAATTCAAAAGAAAGATTTATGATGCATCTAATTGTACCATTTTACAGTAAGCTTGCATAAATCCTCCCAAATACAGGAATCTTTTGATCGACACTTGTCATAAAGTGTAATATAGGCCAGGCTGTGTTTTTTTCATCTGCTGAAAAATAAATTATGTAATAAACATCACCCCATCTCATTTAAAACCACCTTAGATAATGTAAGTCTGGAATATTGGCTCTGCAATGCCTATTGTTAGGTGTTAGTGGTGAGCACTCTGCATGCTTTGGCATAGCCCTCAAAGCAGGACCTAAATCTAAAGTTCCTTTTAACTTTATAGACACACCAGTACATGCAGGCGGCATTAGTCAGAGCTGAACTGCTAAACACTGACGTAAACAATATAAACCCCTTTACATCTAAACTAGACAGGCTAAGGACATGCATTAGAAGTAAATCTGGGGCTCCAGGGTGGGGCAGCTGGTGGCCTAGTGGTCAGGGAATGGCCTCTGTGATCAGAAGGTCGTAGGTCTGAATCCCAGGACTGCTAGTGGCACCACTGAGATACCTTTGAGTAAGGTACCGTCCCCACACACTGCTCCCTGGGCGCTGTGTTCCTGGCTTCCTGCTGCTAAAAGAATTCAGAGAAAGAATTTTGTGCTGTTCACACTGTGCTGTGGTGTGTTCACATATGACAAATCGTCATTTTACACTTTGATGTATGACGAGATGCAAATGAGAATTAAGAACAGGGACTAATTAATGTACTGGCTTAAGATGCTTTTGCAGTCAATCCTTCAGTTTTTTCAAGTGAGAAAAATTAGTGTATTTTAAATATTTCTAGTTGCACACTACTTGAGAAAAGCTTCACAAATGGGTCCTTAAGGGTCCTCTGTGGGTGCTACTGAGAAAAGCAATCACTGGCAATTAGCAGGCTTTGTGTGATGATTGTTTGTTTCTAGTTTTCAGTTTTTCGGAGCCAAAAATGTCATGAGAGTGTTTTGTATGTGAGTCAGAAAAGAAGCAGTTTTTGTGCATTTGTGCTGTTCCAGTGTATATATATATATACACACACTGGAACAGCAAAAATGCACA
>JBBJLS010071804.1:0-10829 GCA_037577275.1 Bryconaethiops microstoma
TACACACATACACACAGTATCTCACAAAAGTGTGTACACCCCCAACACTGAAGATATGACACTTTGATACAATGTAAAATAGTCAGTGTACAGCTTGTTTAACAGTGCAAATTTGCTGTGCCCTCAAAATAACTAAATACACAGCCGTTAATGTCTAAACCGCTGGCAACAAAACTGAGTAAACCCCTAAGGGGATATGTCCAAATTGTGCCCAAAGTGTCAATATTTTTTGTGGCCACCATTATTTTCCAGCACTGCCTTAACTCTCTTGGGCTAGAGCTTCACGGGTTGTCACTTCCATTCCTCCATGACGGCATCACAGAGCTGGTGGATGTTAACGACGCTGCGCTCGTCCACCTTCCATTTGAGGATGCCCCACAGATGCTCAATAGGATTTAGGTCTGGAGGCACCTTTACCCTCAGTTTGTTTAGCAAGGCAGTGGTCGTCTTGAAGGCGTGTTTGGGGTCGTTTTCATTTTGGAATACTGCCCTGCGGCCCAGTTTCCGAAGGGAGTGGATCATGCTCTGCTTCAGTATGTCACAGTACATGTTGGCATTCATGGTTCCCTCAATGAACTGTAGCTCCCCAGTGCTGGCAGCAATAATGCAGCCCCAAATCATGACACTCCCACCACCATGCTTGACTGTAGGCAAGACACACTTGTCTTTGTATACCTCACCTGGTTGGATGCCGCCATACACGCTTGACACTATCAGAACCAAATAAGTTTATCTTGGTCTCATCAGACCACAGGCCATGGTTCCAGTAATCAGTGTCCTTAGTCTGGTTGTCTTCAGCAAACTGTTTGTGGGCTTTCTTGTGCATCATCTTTAGAAGAGGCTTCCTTCTGGGATGACAGCCACGCAGACCAATTTGATGCAGTGTGTGGCGTATGGTCTGAGCCCTGACAGGCTAACCCCCACCCCTTCAACCTTTGCAGCAATGCTGGCAGCACTCATATGTCTATTTTCAAAAGACAACCTCTGGATTTTGACACTGAGCATGTGCACTCAACTTTTTGGTCCACTCAGGTTCTGAGTGGAACCTGTCCTGTTAAACCGCTGTATGGTCTTGGCCACTGTGCTGCAGCTCAGTTTCAGGGTGTTGGCAGTCTTCTTATAGCCTAGACCATCTTTATGTAGAGCAACAATTTTTTTTTTTTCCAGATCCTCAGAGATTCCTTTGCCATGAGGTGCCATGTTGAACTTCCAGTGAGAGTGTGAGAGCGATAAGAGCAATTTTAACACACCTGCTCCCCATTCACACCTGTGACCTTGTAACACTAACGAGTCACATGACACCAGGGAGGGAAAATGGCAGATTGGGCACAGTTTGGACATTTTCACTTGGAGGTGTACTCACTTTTGTTGCCAGTGGTTTAGACATTAATGGCTGTGTGTTTAAGTTATTTTGAGGGGACAGCAAATTTACACTGTTATACAAGCTGTTTCAAAGTGTCATATCTTCAGTGTTCCGTGAAAAGATACAATAAAATATTTACAAAAATGTGAGGGTTGTACTGTATTGTTACGATTTGTTACCAAGTGCTTTCTTTCAGCATTACTCAACTTTTCAATTTTTTTTCCTTGACTTTTTCCCAACTTTTGTGTTACTGGCATCAAACTCAAAATAAGCATATATTTTTCAATTAAATAGGGGTCTATATGTTTTGCAAATCATCAATTTTACATGGTGTCCCAACTTTATTGGAAATGGGGTTGTGCAATGAGAGCCTATGAGGCTTAGATTTAGTCTGCTTTAGCTCCTACTCAAATGGAGTGAACTTGCATATTTAATCGCATCAGTTTACATTCTTTGGGTCCATTTTAGGTTCTGGCTGCATTCCGTTTTACCGTCTTGATCCTGGCATATGCAGCGTGTCGACTGCACCACTGGTGGGCCGTTGCGGTAGGTCAGCTGCCAGCGGAAGAACAAAAGCAGGCTGTGCTTACTCGTTTTGACACCGGGGGGTAGTAGTGTATTATGGTTAAAGTGTAAACTGCTGATTTGAGTTTGATTTTCATAAAACATTTAATCTGCTGTAACAGTTGCTGGTTTTCAGCTCTAGTAAGATGCATTTAAATTACCAGATATGTAAGTTAACAAACACACTAATGCATGCAAACAGCTGAGAATGGTGGGCTTCAGTAGTAACTATTTAGTGTTTCATTCATTTTTCATTAATATTGAAAAAATTTATTTTATTTATTTATTTTTTTACAGATAACTACAGCAGTAACCAGTGCTTTCTTGATTGCAAAAGTTATTATATCAAAGGTATTTCACATTTCTCTGCTTTTGCTAAATAAAAAAGATACCACCTTGTTCAACGAATGGTTTGGATGCACAGATTAAACATGATGTCACTGTAATACTGCTTGGAAAGCTTAGAAAATACTGTGTATCATTTTTCATGAACCTGGTAAGAGGTCCAATCAGGCAGATGCTTTGGACAGTAGATTTAGAAACTAGAGCTAGGTTGTTCTTTAGTTGGTTTCATAGTCTGAACTGTTTGAAGCTTGTATAACATGTTATAAATTGGACGCATTAAAAACTCACATCGCCCTTTAACTCTTATTTTCTCTTGGATCTATCTAGCTGCTCTCTCAGGGAGCATTTGGTTACCTACTGCCCATCATCTCTTTCATCCTAGCATGGATAGAGACATGGTTCTTGGACTTTAAAGTTCTGCCTCAGGAAGCTAATGATGAAAACAGTGAGTTTACTCCTCAAGTTAAATCTCAGCATTATGTCAGCACCCTGGTGAGCAAATAGTCTATTTGACGTATGCTGATGTTTTTGTATTTGTTCATTGTCCATCTAACTGTCTGTGTTCTCAATGACAGGGTATCTTACGATACAAAATGTTGCTGAAAGAGCCCCACTCATGCACCCAGGGCCTGTTTCAGATGGCCAGTTCTACTCACCGCCAGAGTCTGTGGCAGGTAAGGGTTTGTTTATGACCATCTAGAAGACAAATCATGGCATACACCTCTGTTTAAAATTGAAATGAAGGTTTTTAATAATGCAAAAGTGATTTGGTTAAAGATTAAAAATAAAATATTATTTTGCCCACTGAAAGGTAGCATTCAAAACGCTATATGATGCCTGCATAAACCTTTTTAATGATATTAGATAGAAGTCTGTATATTTATACATTTTTATTTAGATGTTGTATTCATAAAGACTTATTCCAAAAACCGTCAGTTGACACAACACTTACTGAGTTGAAATTATATCCCAATGATAAAAACGGACTTTAAAGCAGTTTAAGTAGGTTTGTTTGTCATTTTCACAAAAGGCTTATGTATATATTGGCTTACAAATGCTGTCTTTCAGTATATTGTTAATTCTAGTGTCTAATATGCTAGCTATGTATGGCTTCATGGGTTACATTAATAGGTGGCCAGGAAACAGGTTAAAAACATTTTTAGATGTAAGAAGAATAAGCATAATGTGTGGGACTGTGAGAATGACATATTTTGGTTGCAAAATGTTAGAGAAGCATTTTATCGAACTTTTTAGAACTATTTTTAAGAAAAAACATTTTTTAGATACAAGATAAGGTTCTTTGACTCATTGATGTTATTAAGCGACTGTTGAACCACAAAGGTTTCCTGTAAATATCACTATGAGAACCCAGGTGCATCTTGGTTGATTTGAGAGATATCAGAACAGTATGGGTTACTGGTTGTTCCCAGGTCAATGTTCGTTATTTATTGAATATCTTGTATTATACTTGAACATGAGAGTGCATCCTGTCGATAGGGTTTAACTGAATATATGGCCAACATACAATAACAAACATTAAGCACATAGTGTATCTAAAATTAACTCACATTAGTCTTCATCTTTCTTAAAGCCATACTATGAGTGATTCTACTTATGGTTAGAATTTTTACCTTTTTACCATTCACTTGTGAGCCATCCGTTCCTTACCCTTTAAGTCCAATAACTATTTGCACTGTTTTCCATGTAATTACTGTATAATGACGCTTAAGGACTTTTAATCTCTTTGGCCTTTTTGCAGATTCTGATGAAGAGCTTGATGATAAACAAGACCTAGAGAAGCCCATCGTCTAGCAGGTATTCAAAGAAAGACTTAGTATTTTAAAAATCGAATTATTCAAGAGAACTGTGTGAACATTTGGGGTGGGCTGTTGATAAAAGTAAGTTGGTTAAAATATTGATAACACAAAATTAAAAGTGACTTTTCCATGAAATCCACAACAAAGCATTGTATTGTATGTGAAGACACATACAATACAAGTTCCCGTGTCCGTTTCAATACCTCTGTTTGGCACGAACGACACATTAACATGATTGCAACAGCTATTGCTGCAGCCCACACATGTTAGCACTTCATACTAAAGCATTGCGAGTACATTTTATGAAAGAAAGGGTCTTTACGGTAGAGACATCCTCTTCCCACACTTTACTTTGCTTACTAAAAAGATAATTCATAAAAGAGAATATTGCATTTGTTTACCCATAGCAGTTTTCTGACTGAGCAGTCATTTCAAGCCTACAAGTTTTCAGCCCGATGCTGCTAAGTAGTTTTTTGCTTTTTTTTTTTTTTTTGGTTAATTTTCCCCATTTGTTTTTTACTTCACTGCTTTTTGCTGAAAGTAAGTTCTATGACTGTTCTTTAGTGTCTCATTACTGTGCTGCTCGTGCAGGCTTTTAGAACAACACTAACAACATGAGCACTGAAACAAAAAGCAAGACATTTTGCGTTGCTCATGCCACACAGAATTGAAACAGGCATAACTTTTTCTTGAATCAACATTTTGATCCTTGTCTAGTATCAGCGTCTCGAGAATGAGTGGGTTAGAAAAGGTCTTCAATCTGCAGCAGGCTCTTCAGTGACCCCATGCAAGAATATTTAGGCTATTTTAGCACTGTTCAGCTTACAGAGTGAACAAATTACATTGTTCGAAACTGTGCTGTCAGACATTTGCACATGAAGTTAATGCATATATAAAGAATCACTAATGTACCTGGTCTGTACAATACATATACGTTTACTGTTGTCATTTCTCGACTCATGCCAGTACAGTAAATAGTCATTTCTCTCTCTGTGCTTAATCACTTTCATTATTGCGGTACTCTGTACTGAATAACAGGAAAAGACATAACATTGTTTTTGTGTTTTAATGTTGACATATGATGCATAATTATGACATTGTAGTAACTCTAACTGTAGGCATATTAAGTTTGCATAATTCTGTGTTTTGAAATATGCAAGCTACAGCCCTTTTCTCATGTTCCTCATCTACTGCTACTTGTCAGACCAAATTTGGACCCCCGTGTATGAAAATGGTCGTATCGGTGCATCAGCAGATGTTTCTTGTTTTCCCAGGAGAAATCTGGAGATCATGAGACTGCAGACTTGCTGAATAGTGTCATTAAATCCTCACCGTGTGATTCGACCTTGTGGTGCCTCAGCACTTTCGGCTCTCTATGGTTTATTAAGCTGAAGTGATCTGGACGGTCAGTCTGCCTTGGCTCCCCCATCGCCACTTCTTCAGTACCACAGTTGGCCTCGTGCAAGCACTCCAAGCTATCAATGCAATCAGTTTACAAAACAAGTCTTCATCTTATTCATGTCACATCATGTCCTGCTGTCTTAATTGATGCTGTGCCACTTGTACACACGCTCTAGATGTTTACACAGTTTTATCGATGGTGGATGGATATCACGGTTATGAAGAAAGGACTTGCTCGCTTTTCATTTTCCGCTTCTGCAGCACTTTCACGTTCCAACTCGACAAAAAGGCAGATGTGTTCTTGTTTTCCACTGTCCCTTGTGGAACTGCTATTGTAGTGAGCGACTGCCTTCATTTATGTAAATGCTGTGACTTACTAATGTCTTAAATGCCACATTAAGGGTTGGATGTGTACCACACAAAGACTTCTTAATATCTGGGTAGCATTTACCTAGTAGAGGTTAGATTGCAAATGCACAGCCACTTATTACTGAATCATTGATGCCTTTTCAAATATGTCTGTGCTTTTATCCTCTTTGGGTCAGTGTTTTTCAGCCCTGATTCTGAGAGCAACCTGCCCTGCACGTGTGAGTGTGTCCACTGCTCCCAACACACTTGATCCAACTAACCAGCTAATTAACAAACTGAAATGCTGAATTGGATGCTTTGGGGCAGGGAAAACACTAAGGCTTGGTACCTCCAGGTTAGGGTTGAAAAACTGTTAGGATACTACTAACACGCTAGCCCTCAGACTGTATGTATGGAATTGACCTTTGAATATTAGTACAATACACATATTACCCATAAAATGTTTACTTATAAAAAAAGTTTGGAACAATTTGTTTACCTGCAAAATAAAGGGCTCATGTCAATTTTGCATGATCTTAAACTGTCTGCTACATTTATGATGCATGAACATAACTCATTCATAATCATTTGTTCATGTTGCGTATTAGGAAACAATTTCTAAAAATCTAAAGTGTAATATTTCATACATTATGTTTAATGTATCTACTTTTCAAGTAACCCAACCCTGTAAATTCTTAAGCCTCCTGTTCAGATAAGGGCTTTTTACTCACCTGGTGCTTGTTTGGCATCTTCATACTTCCGTGTATGTACACTGTGTTGAAATTGAGTTTTATTTGCACACACTTACGGTATTCTTATTCATGCTAAATGTGAAATCATTTGTTTTAATTAAAGTTTTTGTTTATCACATCAAGTAACTGTCCTCCTTAGAATGGAAAAGTTTATTTGGTATGTGTTTTTGATATGTGAGCTTACCATATTTATTCTGTAAATAATAGTATTACAAGTTATGATAAGGTTCAGTACATATGACAAACACTATGTGCTTTAAATTCTAGTCTCTAGTCAGGTTAGTTGCACATTAAAATTTATAGTGTGTTATAACTGAGTTTTAAGTAAATTAAATAACTAGAGTGATAGTCTCTTAATCATCTATTAAGAATAGCTGTGTAATTGAGTTAAAAAGGACTTTGCTGTATAATACATTTAAAGTTTTAGAAACAAGATGTCTATTTCATACCATACTGTGACATGGGGGTGCTTACTGTCTGAACCACCGCAGCCACAAATAAGAGCAGAGAGCATCAAACACTCCACAGCAGCTAATAGCTAGCCAGCTTATCAGCCCTGCAAACTGGTGTGAAGCTGTGGGGTGTGTGCGTTTGCGTGTGCGTTTGCGTGTGTGTTTGTGTTAGTTTTTTCCGGTAAACACATTCAGCTGCACAGCTTGCAAACCCTACCACACTTTCCTACCACAGAACTTTGCATCAGAATCATGTCTTTAATGTGTCATACTGGCCTATGTTGATTATATTAATAGCAAAAAAGTAAGAAGAGAAGTGTAATGCAGCCTTAATGTGTCGCTTTATAAATAAACTTTAGGGCAGTTTTTTTGCCTTTAATTTGCATATTTACTCTTCAAAAGTTTGGTATCAATATATTCATTATTTTTATTAAATAAATAAACAGCTTAGATTTTATAGATTTAAATAGACACCAAGACGAGTACTATTTTTTTTTTTACCCTTTTTTTTTTAGTATGAAGTTAGTGCGTTCTGTGTATGATAAGATTTTATTTTTTGGTCTAAGATAATATGATTGGGATGCTTATGGTCTCTAAATGTTCAGAAATGACCCCAATAAGATATGTTTGGGACATGTATATATATGTATATGTGTACATATATATATGTGTGTGTATATATATATGTATATATATATATTTATGTATGTATTTATTTATGTATGTACGTATATATATATGTATGTATTTATATATATATATATATATATATATGTATCTATTTATATATATATGTATGTATTTATATATATATGTATTTATGTATGTATATACATATATATAAATACATACATAAATATATATAAATATATATATATGTACGTACATACATACATACATACATATATATGTACATACATACATACATACATACATATATTTATTTATGTATGTGTGTATGTGTGTGTGTGTGTATATATATATATATGTATGTATGTATAGGTGTGTGTGTATATATATATATATGTATGTATATATATGTGTATATATATATATATATGTGTGTATATATATATGTATATATGTATATATGTATATGTGTGTATGTATATGTGCATATATATGCTTGACTGTAATTGTGTATATCATGAAATTTTGCCAGTAACATAGAAAATCCATTTTTGACCAAAGAAATGATGGAAACAATGTTGCTAAAGCCTTTTTTTATTAGAACATCTTTGTATGCAAGGTAAAACATTTTCTGAATGAATAAATTGGTTTGTTCACAGGATGACTACAAGCAACACAGATGAACTAAAACAGCTTAAACAAATAAATTTTTCTTATTCAGCCACCTGAACAAGAATAGCCACCTGCATTGGAATATTGGATAAATACAGGCTAAATATTTTAGTAAAGATCAAGGACTGATAGACAGACAGACTCAAGCGGGAAAATGTCATTTTAAAGTGTATAGAAACAGCTGAAAATTTCAATAAACTTCGTATTTTTCAATTTTTTTTTTCTTCAGAATAACATTCAGAAAAATGAAAACACCTTAAAGCTAAAAAGGATCTAAGAGCCCCCTAATAAAAGTAAAAAAGCGTAATTGCTTATAAGGTAACTGCAATCAGTATAAACTATTAAGAGTTACCAGAAAAGAAAGATGAGTCACTTTACGCGAGACACTGGGGCGAGATAAACATTTCCCATTGAAAATGAGCATTTTTTTAAACTCATTTTTCCTGTGTTGTTGCTGGATTGATTTTACTATTGAATGTCTCGCTGTTTCCAGCTCTCTTCTTGTACAGGATGACACACGCAACACAGAAATACAGCATGTTCTTCAACAGCAGGGCCACATATGTAAAACTGAACAGACTGAGTCTGGGCACGAGGTCCGAAGAACCTGCTGAAAGACGAAAGAATGAATGTGTTTATTGTAAAATTTGCACTTTCCTTTTTCTGGTTATTTTTTCTCTACAGTTTATTTTAGCTATTTTTGCATTTGTATTTGTACTTTCACGTTCTTATATTTGAATGTCTAATTTAATGTAGAACAGATAAAATAAGAACGATGCATTATGTAATAAGAGGCGCCGTTCATAAATTATATTAGGAATGTAGAATTAAGGCTTAAGTATGAATCAATAGGTAATCGGTGACCTTTTGAAAACAAAATATCTTTACCAGAATTTTCCTCAACAGGTTTTTCTTCCACAGGAGCACAGGTTGGAGAAGGGCCAGAAGTCGACTCATGTGTTTTTTCTACTTCTGTAAGGAAAGAATGGACTTAATATTCTTGTAGCTAAATGAACAAACATGGAAACAGATGAACAAACATGGAAATGCACAGCTATGTAGGATAGGTGTACTGTTTTATGATTTAACACTTTTAAAAATGTATACTGTTGAATTGAAATTAAATTCTAGTTTTAAGTGAGGAGCAGAATGCAACAGTTACCATTTGGAATCTCCTGTTTGTAAATTTCTGCCCGACTGCTGTCATGTTGGACGTAGCAGGTGTAAGTGTTAGAACTTGCTTTCTGCTGGTTTATGATGAGCATGCTGGTCACTTTGACCTTCTGACCCTCGTCTTTCTGCTCCAGCAGTTCTTCTGTGTCTGACAGCGTCACCTCCTTATTATTTTGGTCCTTCCAGGTAAACCTCACCAGATCAGGAAACATGTCTCTGGCTTGACACAGCAGCACACTCTTTCCATTATCCTGCTTGACTACTGGGTACGTTGACAATGTAGGCTTCACGAGCTCTTCGTCTGTAATCGAGCACATCACAGTTGCAGATATTCAGCAATTAATAAACAATTGTCGCCCAGAGAAAAACATGCGTCTTCTTTTACATTCCAATTGCTATTGTTCTAGCAATTTGTTCGTAAAAAAGAAGATACATGTTTCTCTGGACGGCATGAAACGACACATTTTGGTCCAAGAATATATGGAATGGTTTAAAATGGCTTTGAATAATATATTAATATATACACACATTCATACATTAACTTATTAGAAGTTTAGAATAGGTCTGCCTTCTCTTGTAAAGTCACAATTTTAGAGAATTTTTTATTTGCCCTCATAAAGAGGCTCACCCTAGGGATGTCAAAGCTCATATATATATATATATATATGTGCGTGTGTGTGTATGTATGTATGTGTGTATATATATATATATATATATATATATATATACACACACACAGTCAAGCCCGGAATTATTCATACCCCCTGGCAAATTTTGACTTAAAGTTACTTTTATTCAACCAGCAAGTTTCTTCTTGATTTGACACAGGCGTCTCCCAGAAGATAATAAGACAATGTGCAAGATGCATCATTGTGGAAAAAAATATTTCTCATGTTTTATTTACATTTGAATAAAAAGTGGCATGTCCAAAATTATTCATACGTTTTGCAAACTGTCACAGTCTATGAGAAAATTAAAGTTCTATACCATTCCAAATAGTCCAAGCAGTTCTAAAGCATCCTAATTTTCCCTGATTCAGCTGTTTTAATCAACTCAACAGGTGAGAAACAGCAGCTCTCTGCAGATGGTTTGTGGACAGTCATAGCTAAGACAAAGGACCTCTCTGAGCCCGCTTGGCTTTTGCAAATGCTCATCTGAACAAAGAAGAATTGTGGTCTTCTGTGTCATGGTCAGATGAAATAAAAATTGAATTGTGCGGCCACAATGATGTATCAGTCATTTGGCGTAAAAAGGAGAAGCCTTCAACCCTAAGAACACCATCCCCACTGTCAAACATGGTGGAGGGAACCTA